>JADLZK010009377.1:0-266072 GCA_015847255.1 Hyparrhenia diplandra
GTAGTTTCGCAGCTAGGCTACCCCGTGGAAAGACCCGAAATGTCCATGTTTTCCCACACATGTTTCATTCAATACATAACCAAGTGCTTAATTTGAAGTTTTTGAACATAAATTGACGTCAAAAAGATTCAATGAAAAGAGGCAAACGTTTTTGCGTCAGAAATTTAACAGAGCTTGGGTACAAAATACAAAAAGAACCTCTATGGAGCAGGGCGTCCCCAATGATTGAAAACGAAATAGCTAGCGACTCAAACTCTGAAAATAATAAAATAAAAAGGAAGATGTGGAGCCCACTTACTGTGAGAGGGGTGCTTATTGGAAGATGTGGAGTCCCATCTCGCTAGCCCGGTGTCACCTTCCTTTTGGACCAATAGAATTCAACAAAGCTAGCGATTTCATCCACCGTTGGGGACAGCCCTAACTGTTCCAGGGACACCCAAGGACACGGACAGACACCGCTGTTGCTACAAAAAGAAAAAAACCAGAGGGACTAGTCGGGAGGACAAAACTGCGCTACCAGAGGACTTCTCCAATACTCCCACATCCAAAAAAATAGTATCGTTTTAGGTTTTTGATTTTTTATTTGACCATCTATCTTATTCAAATTTTTTATAAATATTATTTATTTTTGTGAATTTAATAAATCAATGTATATACTTTAATAATGATTTATCTATTTTGTATTATATATAAATTTTTTTGAATAAAGACAAATGATCCAAACACGGCGCCTGTGGAACCCTAAATGACACTTTTTTGGGACGGAATGAGTACACAGCCAAGTGACCAGGATCAACTGGACAGTCAATTACATGCAAGTGGCGGGATAAAAATGTGTTTTGCCGCCAAACGTGGCGTGTAAATTTGCGCCATAAAAACTGTCTTGTAGCCACCAGTCCTGGCGTTCAAATGGGGCGGTAAAAGTATTTGAACACTTGAACTGTTGAATGTTGATAGCTAAACTCCCGAGTTGAAAACGAAATGACATGGAAAACAAAAAGACATAGACAAGACGATAGTAATATGTGTCACAACCAGAGCCCTATATTATATATATGTAATTCTCAAAAAAAAAAATAGAGGGAGACTGACTTGGGAGCCATGTTTAAATAAATTTATAACACCGCTTATACTCCTCAAATCGCACTACAACAATGACAACTTACTCATTATTTCATACTTATCGGTTATCAAGCTTTACAAAATTTTAGTATAAAACATATTTATCTAGAATTATGTATAATCTTAGAAGTTGGGAACATATTTATGTTCATCAAATTTTCATATTTTGCCATGTTTTTAGAATCAAATTAGTGGTGTTTTCATTTTTTTTGTGAAAACGCTTATCAATATAAGCGCCCACTAATTTGTATAGCTGCTAAAAAAAAAAGGTGCGCTTATTTTCAATAACTTCGCTATTTAAAACTTCTCGTGGGAGGCAGAATACCATAAAAAGGAGAGGCCAAGCGCATCAAAAGAGGGTGAGCAAAGAGCGATGGAGTCAGTTCTTGCAAAGCTCGCACAGCTGATGGGGGCAAGTCCAGCAACCTCATAGACTTGTCAAGCGACACGGCCTTTTCCGAGATGAGCTCTGCAAACGCTCTCCTCAAGAAGCTGGACAATGAAAGTGAGCCTTCCGACCCACAGGTGAAGGACTGAGCAAACTTCAAAGTCAGGGGAGCTGCAATGCGACATCGAGGATTGTCTTGACGAGTTTGCTCTCGGGTTGGTAGCGCCACTGCCAAGCGCAGGGTTCACTGAGAGGATTTCTCACTTCATCGGTGCGTTGAGGCCCGCCCGATGCTGCCGGACAGATCAAGGAGTCAGGACTCGCCACAAGATATCAATGAACGGCGAAGAGGTACAGACTTGAAGATTGCATATCTAATTTTCATGCCACGGCTATTGATCCTCGGTTGCCGGCTCTCTACAAGGAGTCAGCCAATCTTGTGGGTGTGATGGTCCCAGGATGACCTCTTGAGATGGGTAATGGATGAAAAGAAACAAACTGAAAGGGGTGGCTATAGTAGGATTTGAGGTTTAGGGGAAGACAACACTTGCAAATGAGGTTTATCGTAAGGGTTAAGGACCAATTTGATCTGCCATGCGTTTGTTTCAGTTTCCCAGAGACCTGATATGGCAAGGCTACTCAACAGCATAAGATCAAAACTTGGTCAACAAGAGTCTTCTTGCCCTTGCGATGTCAAAAGAACTCATTGACGATGTTAGAGAATACCTACAAAACAAGAGGTATTTATTATTCTCTATGTGCTACCAATTCAGCCTTTAACAAGTGAATTTAGTCTTAGACTACTTCATAAATGTGTGACAAAGATATATTTGCTGTTCTTTGTCAACAAGTATAAGAAGTTTTGCTCTTCCTACCAATTGTCCCTTAGCAAAACATCCATTTCCTCAATCGAGTGATCCGGTAGTCATATTCCTAATATTTATGTATGTTGAAATTCAATAGTGTGTCCTTAAATGCTTACTGAAGTACTTAGTATGCTTTCATATGGAAAAAATTGCAACTATCCTAATCAACACATGATCTGTTTAAAAAAAATCACAGGTACTTAGTAGTAATTGATGATTTGTGGGATTCAATATCATGGGATACTATCAAATGTGCCTTTCCAGAAAATAATCTCAGAAGCAGATTTATTGTAACCACACGGATTCAGAGTGTTGCCAGGATCTGCTGTACTCACCAGGAATGCCTGTACAGATTGAAACCCCTAAATGACCATGATTCAAGAAGATTACTGTTTAGTAGAACATTCGGCCTCAATTGTGATTGCCCTTCACAACTCAAGGAGGTTGCAGCTGAAATTTTGAAGAAATGTGGTGGTCTGCCCCTTGCAATAATTACAATTGCAAGTCTATTAGCCAATCTACCAACTAGTGAAATGGACTGGGAGAAGATAAAAAATTCATTTGGCTCTGAGTATGGGACAGACCTCACGTTGGCAGGGATGAGACAAATTTTAAGCCTCAGCTACAAGAATCTTCCACATCAACTCAAGACATGTTTCCTGTATCTAGGTATATATCCAGAGGATTACATCATTCAAAGGGATAATTTGGTTCGACAATGGGTCGCAGAAGGTCTTGCGAGTAATTCTGGTAGGCAAGATGCAGAGGGTTTGGTGAAGAACTACTTCAATGAGCTTGTAAACAGAAGCATGATTCAACCTGAAGAGACCGGCTATAATGGAGAGGTATTGTCTTGTCGAGTGCATGATATAATGCTCGATTTCATCCTTAGCAAGTGCACAGAGACCAATTTTATCACTGTGGTATACCAATCTCAGGGCATGAGAGAGCTGAATAGCAGCAAGGTCCGTCGAGTCTCCCTCAACATGAATGGTGCAGAAGGTGTCTCAATTTCAACTGTTAAGGACATTCAAGCCAACCACAAATTCGATCTCTTGCCTTGTTTGGTCACAATACTTGTATGCCTGTGTGTGCACAGCTTTTGCCAGAGTCAAAATTTCTCCGAGTTCTTGTCCTTGAGCTTGGGGGGGAGTTCAGCAAGCATCAGCATGAGGAAGAAGGCATTGACATGACATGCATAAGTCAGCTAATTCTGTTGAGATATTTGAAGGTAGCAGAGGCAAGGAGCAGTCGTGTTAAGTTACCCACGGAGATCCAAGGGTTATTGCATCTGGAGACACTGGATATGCGTTGCGAACTTTTCGGTAGTCTTCCATCAGATGTTTTTCATCTACCAGCACTATTGCATCTCAGTGTCCCATCATCACAATATGGGTTTCCTGATGGGATTGGTAATGCAAAATCCCTACGCACTCTGAAGTACTTTGGTTTGATGGAGAACTCACTGGAGAACATTCACAGCCTAGGCGAGCTCACAAACCTGAGGAATCTGAAGATATGTTGTTTTCAGAAATTCTATCTGGATACTGCAGGTGGAAGGTCATCAATGGATGCACTGTGTTCATCCCTTGCAAAGCTTGGTGGATACAACCTGAGATGTTTATCCGTGGTACAATATCCTGAAATCTGTGCTGACATTCTGAGTTCACTGGCACCTCCTCCACACTGTCTGGAGAAACTTGATCTGTTAGCATGGTATTTCACCAGGATTCCTAGGTGGCTTGCTGAGCTCCATAGCCTCTCCTACCTGGAGCTCTCTGTAACCGAGGCGATGGAGGAAGATATTGGTATCCTCGGGAAGCTGCCCTCACTCATGCATCTCAATTTCAGATCCGACAAGCCCCTAAAGAAAAGATCATCATACATGGCAGCATGGGACTTCTGTTCCCAGTCCTTGTTAATTTTCAGTTCAAATGCCAACAGAGAATGTCCCTGCAGCTCTTGATTTTGAGGTAGGAGCCATGCCCAGCTTGCGACGACTTCAGACAGAAACCAGCGTGGCATTGCTTAAATATGATGGTTGCACACATGTTGGAATGGAGCACCTTCTAGGAATCAAAGAGATATGTATATCCATGTTACATGGCCAGTGCTCAGAATCTGAAATAATAACTGCAGAGTGCACCCTCAGAAACATTGCTCGAGCTCATCCGAACCGTCCCTACCATCCTAACAAACATCACAATATCCTTAGCTGGGTAGCTGCTGCAATAAAAAGCCAGCCCTATATTATATTATCTTCTAGAACATTGGCATCTTTCATTTGCTATTGTACACTAATGATAGCTCTTCATCCTTTTATGTTGAATTATCCTTCCAGCGTCCAGTTCTCCAGTATATCTATGCTAAAATAGCCTTTTTTCTCCTTTTTCCCACTGATCTGGAGGGACCTACTGATGGTTTAACAATGAGTTGAGGTGATGTTCAATGCCACAGTTCTCCCAAAAAGAAGGAAAGCGCTTTGAACTTAGCTTGGAGTTGCAAGGTACAACTCAGTCCATAAGCACAATGATTGTAGATATATAAGTAGTCTGTAAATAAACTGTTCAAATGAAGCAGTGTGCTGCAAAAAGAAGGTGATAAATGATACAGTGAAATGCTGGAAAAAAATAAAAGAAAATGATTTAGTAGTAAGTGCCAGGAAAATGTTTGAACTCAATGAGTGGTACAATGTATTTTGGACATTCTAGGAATTGACAGGATTTTTGACTAAATGTAACAATGAGAATTGCTGAAATCATTATGATTGATGTAACATCTTTGTTGTGATTGTAGTTTTACACATAAGAGTGCTGCATGCAATTTCATACCGATTGAAATTTCAGTCACTTCTCAAATCTTGCCTGAGGATGTCTAGAACACTCATGCAAGCAGTATGCGCTTGTGTATTTATCTTATATATTATATAGTGTGGTGACAGACTGAAATTAACACCCTGTCTTTTTAGTTTTGAGGTAAAGTCCATTCGTTTGACCCTATTGCATTGGTGGTTACTAGTTACTGATCCATGGATCTGTGAGGAGTGTGAACAATAAATGAGATGTTTGTGCCAGTTAGAAAAATTGAGATGTTTTTTTTTCTTTTTCGGAAGCCAGTGCATGCGTATATAAACAAAGGGAGCTCAACTGCACAAATTGGGTAGTTAGGACAAAACACAAACACGCATTTGCACTGTGCACAGCACAATGTAAAAATATGTATGTGGGCATTGCATCAGTCAGCGCCAAGGCGGCGAACAATAGAGCACGGAGAGGAGACGGCTTACTTGCTGCCGGAGTCCCCTATGCCGAACTGAACTAGAGCGGCCGACGCAGGCAACCTGCGCAACGGCGCTGACCGACCCTTTGCCAGCTGCCAGGGGAGCACCATGTACACGTGCGACGCGGGCACAAGGTGCGGCTCCCAGAAGCAGAACATGCACGCCGCGCCCCATGAGTGGCGGCGGCCGGTAGCCCGACCTGATCCGCGCTCGCGTCCGTCGCTCCACTGCCGCCGGGCACAGGCTCGTCGACGGTGCAGGCAATGGCGAAGCAGAAGCTTGGGGCCATGCTGTGGCTGTGCAGCGTGCGCCCCGGCCTATTCAGCCCATATCACCGTTCCACTAACGGGTCGGCTTTGCGATTTTTCTGAGGCCCATAAACTATTCAGCCCATATCACCGGTCCACTAACGGGCTATTTTGCCAGGGTCACTGCGTCAGCCGCGCTCGCAGCCCCCAGCATTGACTCTAGAGCACTCCTAGTATTTCGTTGTCAATAGAGATCTTCAATTTTGATTTTTTTAATAGAATTTCTATAGTTTGCTATCTAATTTGCTCTAATTATAAGTACAGTAACTAATTTCTCCACTCTATCAGTATATTTATTTGGGTTAAAATTCAACATCGGACACTTGGTGCAACACGACGAACGATGTGTATGAAATTAGTCACGTTGCGTCATTCACAAAAAAAAAAAAAAAAAAAAGTTACTGTTTCTAGAACAAGACCTGGCGAGACAGGCGTTTCTTTATCACTCAGTCGTTTTTCTCGTTCTTTCAAATCGAAAAAAAAATGTTTTTCACGTGGGCGGTTCGTCGGAGTCGTGGGATCCATGTGCCGACGGTGATCTAGCCGCCGTGGCCCGTGGGCATTAACCCCGAGGCAGCGCACCTGTCTGGTCGCTCGCGGGCTCGCGGCCGCCTGGCCGGGGGCGTCGGCGCTGCCGGAGCCGTGGATGCTACCAGAAACCAGATCGCACGCCCCAGATCAGACCTCAGTTAGTCAGACGGGTCCACCTGCAGCCACACTGCAATTAGTCCTGCCTTTGCCAAGTCGCCACGTGACGTGACGAGGTCGACGCGGATTTTTTCTTCGTCTTTTATTCCGCGGGCAGGCGGAGTGGCGGAGGGAAGGAACCGAGCGGCCCCGGCGTCGCGAGGCGAGCTAATCTGACGGCGGCAGCGACGACTCCACCGACCTCGCGCGGAGGCGCTGCACTGCTCCAGCCAAGGTGAGAGCTCTCCCGCTTACCTCAGGAGGCAGCCTGGATGCCTTGCTCGCTCTGGGGTTTCTCGCCGGGGTTTTGATCCAACGCGGGTGCGGGCAGCGGGCCATCTGCCGCCGTGCTCTCGGGACTCGCGGTCACGAGATGCGTTTCGTAGGGCGGCTAGTTGATTGATGCAGGGCAGGGGTTTGCCGTCTTCGCTGTGCAGATATTTGTGGGGAGAGAGATGGGTGGATGTAGAGGCAGAGGAGAGAGGAACCGTGAGCTTTGAGTTTCCAAGTACCAACCTACTGTGCCTTTTGCTATCAGCTTCTGCCCTTGCAGACTTGATGCATTTGACAAAACAGTTCCAGGAATCGCTGTGGCAAAACTGCTGACTGTAATAGAATGCTGCTTGTTATGCATTTATGTGTTACCTGATGTACGATTGCAGCTAGGATTCGGGTATCATGTGGCCCTGGGTCGCAACTCTTGGTTGAAATTGTTATCATGTTCTGTAAATTTCTAGCTGGAGCATCTCATTACTTGTTGAGAAGTCCAAGGCTGAATTCTGATTCTACTAGAGAAGAAACAAAAACTTAGGTCTGCAGATTCGTTAAATTATTTCAGATGTGTCTAGTGCGCAGGCCACTGTATTGGTGAAGAAATCTTGCTTGCTTGATCGTCCTCCCATAATCTTGCCATGGCTCTATGTCCTACTTACTTGAGTGACTTGGGATGATTCTTTGTCAATTTGCTGCACAAATTTTAGGTGATCAAAGCGCAATCTGTTTTGTTTTTATAACCTTGTGCATGTAAAGGGGTGAAGTGCCTCATTCCATATACCCTGAGAAGAAGCTGAGGTTTGGGTCAGTTAAGAGTGGAACACTCTTAGTTGATTGACTTTGGTGTCTTCTGTCTTGCACATATATCAAAGGCTTATGCTGATATTGTGATATGCAGTTCCCAAAAGCTGTTGGTGTTTAGAAAATGTCATAGCTGATAGTCCTTCTCCTTTCATTCTCTGATGAATGAGACCCTTGTTCTAAACAGTAGCTTTTAACTTATAGCACCCTGATCATAATCGGCAGATTCCTTTTTTGTCAACTAATGAAACAGTGTGCCTTAATTGTCCCAATTTTACTTGAGTGGGATGTGTCAAGTCATTAGTGATGGATAGAGACATAGTGCCATTTGCTCTCTTGATAAAATGAATTCAGTTACTGTAACTGAACATGTACCTATTAAAGAATCATAAGAAAGTTTCCTTTACCAAGCCTCTTACAGTAAGTATTCAATTCTTTAGGAGATAGTCTTCTTACCACACTGCAGTTAAGTAAACAAACTAGCAGGCCAGAAAAACTATTTTCACGATTCAGATTGATACCACTGGATTACTTGAAATGTTTAGAGCACATATCCTACGGCACTGCCTTTATTCAGTCATGCCCATTGCACGTTGGTTCTTTCCCATGGTTGCTTCTTTCTGTTGCCTCCCTTTTACTCTACCATCAACTCCACGTCCCCTCTTGCGTCACAGTAGCTTTTGGTGTGCTGAATCCAACAACCCCACAGTCTCCTCCCTTTGTTAGATCTGTCGTGTTAACTGGCTGAGTTACCTACTGACTGTGTGTGTATTGCCTGTATGATGTTGCTTCCAGTTCCAGCACTGATCTGATTTCAGCTGTAGCTTTACTACTAGTTCTTAAGGAGTCACATTATTCTTTGAGAAGTTAGTATCCATGGAGGGGTCACAGTAATTAGGGTCACACAATATGCTGTACCTATTCTAAAGTGAAGCTCTGATTTTCATTTCTTTTAAATATTTATACCTTGGCCGTTTGTATCCATGTAACTACCATGAAAGGAGTTTCTTAATGCATACCTACATCGTTTCTATTAGCTCAAAAATCAATTTAGAGGCTTTTAGTTCTGCGCATGGTCGTCATTAGACAAATCTACAGAAAGACTGGTCGCTGGATTAAAACTTTGAAGCCAAACCTGGCTCTAACTAAACTCAAATTGTGCTTTCAAAACATTTGATTGATCACCTGTTCAAGGAGTGCAACCAAGCTGACCTCAAGGCAACTGTATGTACATATGACTCTTAAAGAAGTCCACTTCTGACATTTTGTGAGAAAAAGAAATATATAAAAAAATCTGAGCAGAAATTTGGGCCATATGTGTGCTACACTGCTTGTTCCAAAAATACAAAAACTTTTTTTCCATATTTGTGAAAAAATCAAATTGTTTCTCTTGTGTTTTGTGTAGATCGTGTATGTTCTACTTTTTACAAAAATGACTTATGTTAACATACTGGTCCATGTTTTACATGTATTTGTTATTTTAAGAAATTTTGGATGTTCACAAAGTGCATTTTCCAAATGAGATGTAGATATCCTGGGCTCAGTCAAATATTTATGCAGTATTGTGTTGTATTAATGTCCTTGGTTCCTCTATTAAAAGGGCTATGTTTAACTTGTCGTTAGCATTAATGTATCGTTTGATAAAAAAATAATCTATATTTTTCAGGCACCATGTCAATGTCAATGTTCCCGGGGATGGATCTAAGTAAAATGGATCCCCGACTCTGACCCTCCTTGGGGCAGCTGGTTGTGTAATGCTGACTATGCATTTCACTGTGCAATTGGTGTCACAACATCTCTTCTATTGGAAAAATCCCAAGGAGCAGAAAGCTATACTTATTATTGTGCTAATGGCTCCACTATATGCTATCTCTTCCTTTGTGGGTCTTCTTGATATCCAAGGTAGCAAGACATTTTTCACATTCTTGGATGCTGTTAAAGAATGCTATGAGGCACTGGTGAGTATTCTTTGGGTCAACCATATAGGCCTAGACTCTCCTGTGTTTTCGAGAGAGGCTTGCTATTTCACTAGCACTTCTTTTTTTCCTTTCAATTATGCAGGTGATTGCAAAGTTTATGGCATTGATGTACAGCTACTTGAATATATCCATCAGCAAGAACATAGTCCCTGACGAAATCAAAGGGAGGGAGCTTCATCATTCTTTCCCTGTTTCTCTTTTTCCTGGTACCTTTCTTGTTCCTTGGTACAGAAAACTTTTTATTTCTGAAGTTCTATAATTGTAGCTTAAGCTTTGCAGGGTGACCTATGCTATGGTGAGTTATGTTAGGTCCATACCTAGGGATGTCAATAAGAAACCTTACTTATTTTAAGGAGACTGGCAGTTTTTCCCAGTGGAACTGTAATTATTTCCAATCATTTACAAGAACATTTACACTTCTACATTAGTAAATGTAGCTTTTTTTGTATAATGATTGTACTATATACTTAATTTTGAGTAAGCTTACACCAGTTTTATCTTTTATTTCAATTCTAGTTTCTTTAGTTATATCTTTCCAAATCTTCTGGTGTACTAAAATGTGTTTGAACTTCAGTTTTTTTAGTTATAATTTTCGAAACCATCTATATACTTAAATAATGTTGTTTCTATCATGGTTTACAAGGCGTCGTCTAGGTAATGAGGCATGCTGGGATTTTGGGTGTCCCAACTTCCGGACCAAAAGATCAGAAAAAAGGATTTAGGGAGGGTGAAGAGAGGAAGAACGGGAGGGTGCTGGCCAGCAACCTGCAGCTGCTGCCATCACTACTGGTTCTGGAACTGGTGCTCAACTCTGAACTTGCTCTGGTCAGCTGCAGCATGTTCGATCTGGAACGAGGTGGTAATAGTGACCTATCTGAGGGCGGGTGCCGGCATCACATCAAGAGAACAAGAGCGAGCTATAAGCGAGTGGCACCGAGAGAGGAGAGAGAGAGAGAGAGCAAGGGGCAGAGGGAATCGGCAGCGCTGAATGCCTGGATGGTTGATCGGAGAACTATAGATAGATGCCAGGGGACCTATGGGCTGACTGGTGGGCTGGGCCGGCTCCTTTCTTATTCCTCCTTCATTTCCTTTTTTCTTTCTCTTCTCTTTCTTTTTTTTCCTTTGCTTTGTCTTCCTTCAGGCTGTGGTTTTGCACTTTCTTAGTGGTAGGACATTGCCTTTGCGGCGTCTTCTAATTGTGTAGGCATTTGGAGGTGTTATCTCAGCACACCTTGCCTTACCGCCTTATAGAACCGTGGTTTCTAGAACTTTGCTTTGCCCTGTTATTAAACAATTATATCTTGTACCTATAATGTCCATTGGATTTAATAACTCTTGGCAGCTCAATTTGTATTTAACTTAACATGTTTGTTAGTTTTGGTTTCTATCTTTGATTCTTTGTTGAAAGGAACTAATAATCTGATGCATTCTACTATGGCAGCGAAAAAAAAGTCCGATTGGAGCACAAGACACTGAAGCTTCTGAAGTATTGGACCTGGCAATTTGTTGTTGTTAGGCCAGTATGTTCCATTCTGATTATTGCACTTCAGCTTCTTGGGCTGTACCCCAGCTGGGTCAGCTGGACGTTTAGTATTATACTGAACTTTTCAGTCTCCATGGCCTTATATGCCTTGGTTCTTTTCTACCACTTGTTTGCTAAAGAGCTGGCACCTCACAAGCCTCTTGCAAAGTTCTTGTGCATCAAAGGGATTGTCTTCTTCTCTTTCTGGCAGGTATATCTCATCCTTACCTGAATGGCCGTTTGGTTAATTCTTCAGTGTTTCTGAAAGCTTTATATAACTTTGCACTTGTGTTTCTCTTGATTGTTTATAGACAACTCGCTACATGATTGATGTGGATTAGATAGTATGAGTTTAGATGACTTAAGAAGATGAAGCTTCATTTCTTGTTGATTCTTTGATTTAGTTGGGGGGGGTATGTATGAGCACCTTTGTCCACTTTTGTGGCATAATTTCCATTTTAGAAACTCCATTTACAGTTTTTGTTCATGCAATTGTATGTAAATTTCAGATTATAATTTCATTATAAAATAGTGGCACAAGTACATGTTACTTTATGGTGACATAGACAGCAAGAGTTGTAGCCTAGAAATGAAAGCTATAGTCAAAAATTAAAACTGAAACAAGCTTGTGAATTTGAGGTTCCTCATCCATTGTGGAGGCAAGCTTAATTTGTAGTTTGATCCTGCTGGAGGACATACATATTCACTTTGTATTAGTTGGCCAGTGCCAAGGAACCTCTTCCATTGTGCATTGGAAAGAGCTATTTGCCTATTTTTTGATTGAAATACCACTTGGCTCCAATTTTTCACTCTGACAGGACACGCCCATTACAAATTTTCGTTTCAGGGTTTTGCGCTCGATGTTTTAGCTGAAGCAGGCGTGATCAAATCCCACCATTTCTGGCTGGACGTGGAGCACATCCAGGAGGCGATCCAGAACGTGCTGATTATCCTTGAGATGGTCGTGTTCTCCGTCATCCAGCAATACGCATACCATTTCGCCCCCTACAGTGGCGCTGACAGGGCCAAATTCGAGAAGAAGAACGAATGAACCAAGGTTCCAACTGCTCTGTGGTCTGTTGGAAATTGAACACCAGTATATTTTTTCCTTACGGATGAACAGACACGAGTTGATTGAGTCTCGCGAGTAGTATATTATGAACAGACACCAGTATATCCTGTAGCAAGTTATCGTGCTGTAAATTAGTACACTGTGCTTCAACGCTGAATAATTTTGCTAGTTTTGTCGTTTTGAACGTTGTCGCTGAGGCTACGTAGCCAGTACTATTCATATTGTACGGTGACTGGGGGAATCCTTTTATGAATAAAGCTACAGTCCTGTTCTACAGAGGCCGCACTGGACTGATTCCGATGAGGCTGCCTGCAACTACCACTGCTGGCGGTGGGGATGATGATTTTGCAATCTGCATCCATTGCCCTGTTTATTGGAACATTTTTTCAGGAATCATTATCTGATAGTTTAACTACTTACTGTATGTGGGTTTTGAGGTCTCTGGTTAACATTCGAGAAGAATAGTAAACATGAGTGTCATCTGAGGATTCCGAGTCATGCTTTTCAGTGCTCTGAAAGTGACCGGAGGGTTTTGATACACGATTACTCGTACGAGTATGATGAGAAATTGTTGTACAGTCATCATAGCCTCACTGCTGCTGCTGCGACTGCGAGACGACTGGCGACGGCGATCATGCTGCGATGCGATGCGCCCCGTCGCGTCAGAGACGCAAAAGCCGGGGCAGGGACGCAGCGCAGAGCTCGTACTCCAACAGGCTACAAGGTCATAGCCCCAGCCCAGCGTCCTGCCTAGCCCTAGCGTAGACGAGGGCTACCTGACTGAAATGAAAAGGAGAGGGCCCGGGAGGCCCTGGACCGCATTCTACAGTAGACGAGGGCGCGGTGACAGTACCTGACTGAAATGAAAGGAGAGGGCCGGGAGGCCATGGACCGCATTCTAAAAGTCAGTGGCGGTATGGGCACTGCACCCCGCTGCGCTGCTACTGGCTGCTGATGGCGCGTACGTGGGGCCATGTGCAACTCCTGTAGATTCCTAGTACTGCACTAGTACGGCACACGGCCACCCTTCTCGTGACTTCTCGTGACTTTAGCCAGCACTAGCACAAAAGCTGAAAGCGGATCCGTACAGTAGGCTCGCTCGGGTGCTTGCTCTCCTAAACTTTGAAGCGATCGAGCTGCCTTTAATCAGCACGTACTACACCCCTCTTGCTTTGTCAGGTGTGAATTGTGGTGCTGATCACGGTACAAAGTAGTCGAGCAAGGCTGTTTGCTGGGGGGCCTGGGGGCGTCTACAGAACCGGGAAAGGGAGCCTACACTGTACAGTATCGATCAATAGCACGATGCGTTTGTTTGTGAGAGAGAGCAGCAATGAGCGAGGGGGAACAGCAGATCTTGTGGGAAATATGGCGATGAGACACGAGCGAGCAAAGGTGGGTGGGTGGCAAGCGACATCACCACCGGTCTCGTCGTTGCCGCGCCCGCGCGCACTGTGGCACCACAGCCAGAGGACGAGAGAGATGACAAAGGCTAGAGGGCAGGGCAGGGCAGATCGTACGGGGGGTATCGATCGATCGGCCCGTTGCGGACGGCAGCTGACTGGAAGCCTTGTCTTCACGTCCGCCTGCGCGTCGTCGCGTGCGACCGACCAGCGCAGCGCAGTCACCGCTCGCTCACCATCATCATTGCTTGGCTCGCTCGCTGCTGCCCGCCCCTGCCGGCACGGGCGAAGGAACCCCACTGCCCACAGCAGCTATGACGGTCGCCGATCGATCACTGATCAGGGAAAAAAACAGCTAGAGAGACAGCAATGGAGTAGAGTACGTTTTTTTTCCCTTGAAGTGGAGAGGAGTGGAGAGGGAGGTGAAACTGTGTGTGTGTAACAGACTGACACAGTGTGTGTGGAGTGGAGCGAGAGGCGAGACTTTTCCTCTTCTCTACTCGTAATCAGCTTGCTTTCATGGCGCTGTCCGTCGATCACGAGTCAGTAGTATAGTGACCAATAAAGCCGCCTCGGATCACGTGCACGCGCAGGGGGCACCGCCAATCAGTCAGCGGAGAGCCAATCCCGAGCCCCTCCCCTCCTCTTCGGGTCCGCCGTACGTGCGCGCACGCGGGTCCGCCGGTGCCCGCCAAGAGCAAAACGGCTTCCGGGCGGGCGGGCGCGCTTGCCCGGTGCCCGCCAAGAGCCGGTGCGGGTGCGGGTGGGGGCGAGCCGGCGAGGCCGATTCGTCCCGCGGCCGCCGCCCGAGCCGCTGGATACGTTCCGAGTCGGCCAGTGGTGTCCGCGCCCGAGGGAGGCCGGCGAGCCGTCGCGTGGTCCCCGGACGGCCGCCCAAGGGGTAGCTGAGCCAGCATGCCAGGCGCGCGCTCGTACGCATCATACGGCACCAAGAGCCAAACAGGCGTATCCATCTACGAAGAGCTAGCGTAGCGTAGCCTGTGCCTTTTGGCCCCGGGAGCCGTCGCCGTCGGTGGCTTTTGCGGCCGCGCGCCGGCCAGACGAGACGGGGCCAGTCCTAGTCCTAGGAGCCGAGTAGCTTTGCTTTTGGCGCGCATGCATGCTTTCTTTTGCTTTGGAAGCGTCCACTGCTGTTGCTACCAACGGCTATCGAATGATTCTGCCTCCTCGCCTCGCCTGATCGATCGCCTCCGCTGTGTGCCGGCCTAGCTCAAGCTGAAGCTGATGCTGATGCGGATGCGGCGGTTGCTGTCCGCACGTCCATCAGCCAACCCAACCCACAGTGCGAAGCGATCAGTGCGTGCCGACCTCGGTTCGATCGACTCCGATCGCGACCGGACGGCACCATGGTCCATGCCCACCAATGCAAAAAAGCACCCAGCAGGCTGCGACCATCAGTCGCCCACGTCTGCTCCATTGTTGCGGCTAGCTTTCACAAGGGCACCACATCGTTATACCGGAATTTCTGGGTTTTTCCCTACTCGATGGAGAGGCAAAGGTGCGCTGACTTGTCAAACTAGGGGAATGATGATGATGTGCACGTAGGACAAAAAGTCTAGTTAGAGAGCAGTCACAACACTTGTGTCATAATAAAATTAGAGATGTATAAATATTGCAAATATCCTTTTTACAAACTAAACTCAAATTCTATGGCGACACTTAAATAAGGGGAGTACACATTTGTCCAAAAGTATAACGTATCTGTAAGTTTTTTAATACATTAAACATATCACAGTATTTAAAATAGATCTACGACACACAACACTGGATGTCAGACTGATGCAAAACTTGTAGGAGTATACTCATGCTGATTTGTGGGCCGTGCTTCGGGTTGACCAGCATTCTTCTAATGCATCCACCAAATAAAGCTTATTAATTTACAAGATTACCAATTATAACTGCTACAAAAGTACAATTATACGGTCGTTATTAAAGGACAAATATTAGTACGATTCTTCGTTGCATCAGATGATAGTACTTGCTGGATAAAAAGAGTCCAAATCGCAATCGAGATCGAGCCTGGAATTTGTTCCAGCTCTTATGCTACACTTTTATTATGTCCATGCGAATGCGATAACCCCAATTTTATTCTATTCACACAGTACATGTGGGCGGGTCATATCAAGAACGATAGCCAGTAGTGACAGTACGAGAGTTTTTCTTTTTCTTTTCTTTTTTTGGCAAAAGACAATACGAGAGTTGATTGCTCTCCACTCCCTCCGTCTCAAAAAAGAATGTCGTTTTAGATTTGTCAAACATTGTGTTTCACCGTTCGTCTTATTCAAAAAAAATTTATGCAAATTATAAAATAAATAAATCATTATTAAAATATCTATAGTAATAAAATAAGTCATAACAAAATAAATAACATTTATACAAATAATTTGAATAAGACGGATGGTCAAACAAAAAGTCAAAGCAAAACCTAAAAAGACATTCTTTTAGGGGAGGGAGACGAAAGAAAAAAGTGAACGAGAACTTGTCCGTTACGGGCTGAAAGAGATGTCCAAATGCTAGAGTCATTTGTGCGTGGATCATCGTGGCCTGTAATGAACTACTGTACCGTGACAGATCATTTCATAAAAGCAAAAAACATCTCTAGCAAATAGAAATTATCATTAATTTTTTTTTTTGAGACAGGCAACAGCTTCTTCCAAGCAAGGTTAAGCTATAGCTGAGGTATGGATGTACCCATTTCTAGTGACAAAGCTAGAAATAATCTTAGGAGGGGCTGAAACAATGAAGATGTTGATTTACATAAAGATTTAATGGTGATTTTTTGTTTTTACTACAGTAATTAGCCTTGATTTTCGGCTCTTAGGCAGGGCTTGAGCCCACCCCGCCCGGGTGCTGGCTCCGTGGCTGCCCATTTCTACTAGAGGTCATGCACTTAGGCCTATGATTTAGAGGCTATTTGGATCACAGCCTCCAGGCACCATCTACCATTCTGGCGAGGCAAGCAATCCTGGCCTCAAGTGTAGAAAAATCCAATGTTTATGAGCCTTACTTGAACCAGGCACCTCCACCACACCACTATCCAAACAACACCTTAATATGCAGTGAATGTTTGTAAATACGTAATGTACATATGTTTCATTTAACTAGGTGACATACACATACTTATCAATAGAGATCTAGCGTGGCCATTTTTTTTCTCAGCCCGCCCAAGGTTCATAGTACTTCATAGCCTAACCTAGGCTCAGGCAGCAAAAGGTATGCTAGCCTCACCGATTACGTGTCAACTCTCTTGTCGCACAAATTGTTATGGCGTAATTACAATCTCTTGCTATTCTTGTGTGTCGTGTGAGTGGGGTGGTTTGGATTGTCCTATTTGTAGCTTGAAAAACCTTTTTCCCAAAATAAACACCTTAATATGCATGAATGATTTATGAAAATACGTAAAGATTTAAATCTACAAATAAATTTGTTGCATCAAAAGATCTTTCCAATGAAAAAGAATTACGGTTCAACTCCACGTGCTATGCAGCCAAAAAAAAGATTACGTGTCAACTCTGCAGCCAAAGAAAAGAAAATCAGTTCATTAGAACCTAAGCTGAACTTTTTCACATGGTGAGGTTTGTTTGGTTTAGTACAACCTGAGTTTGGTCAAAAAATAATATTTTGGCTAGCAAAACAGTAATTATTAGAGAATGTTTGGTTCTAGCGATATTTTGTTTCAATTAACCATAGGTAAGCTATTACAACTAACCTTTGGTAAATGTGAATAGAAAAATTAAGCAAAAAACTTGCCATGTCTAAAGAAATCTTGCCACAATTTTCTATTATATGACATGTGGAGCTCAAAAGATCCTCGTCTGAGTATAGTTAAAAAACCAAACAATTGCTAATTTGGTGAAACTTATCTAAGACGAAGTGTGGCAAAGTGTAGCCAGTAACAAAATTCACCTAACAAGGATGACCATATTGTTCACGGAACGATGCGATTAATTATTAAGGATGACCATATTCTTCACAAAACGGTGTGGTTGACTTTATCCTGTCACCACAAGCACTAGATGGATGGCACTGCTAAATCTTGCAATAAATCCAAAAAAAAAAAAAAAAAAAAAAAACATAAGCAATTGACATGGAGATGGACAAGTTTCACCACAAACGAACCTAACTAACAAAGCTGAGCAAGGTTTGTATTTTGTTAGAATTTAGAAATCCCTAATTAAGATCAAGAACGCGTGTTGTTTTGCTCGCCACATTTGCCATTATTCCACACATCGCCTTTGTACCAGAGTCTGATCCAAACGCAGGACTACTGGAGGAGACGCGTGATTGATACCGAATGAATACGACCCATCATGTCTGTCTTGGAGAAAGAAAAAATATACGACCAAACACGCGGTAGAAAGATGCTGCATGCCTCCCTGCCTGTAAAATTCCTGATAATGC
Source organism: Hyparrhenia diplandra (assembly GCA_015847255.1). Classification (NCBI taxonomy): domain Eukaryota; kingdom Viridiplantae; phylum Streptophyta; class Magnoliopsida; order Poales; family Poaceae; genus Hyparrhenia; species Hyparrhenia diplandra. The sequence goes on from JADLZK010009377.1 coordinate 18,121, forward strand.
AGTGCAACCGTGAAAGCAACAGCTTACACACAGGCAGGCAAGGCAGCAGGAATCCTAGCTAAATAATAAATAAAAAAGGTAAAAACAGGGACTTTGTCACTACTAAACATAAGTATTGAACAATTGCTCTATCCGAGGAGACATAATCCAACATTTAGTTGCCAAAAATAGGAAGATGTGTACACTAGAACACAATCGAGCCGGCAAATTTGTCATTCATGAAGATGAAGGCCCGGCATGCATGTATGCATGAACAATTGAACCTGCCGGATCTGTTCCTAGCCCTAAATTAGTCGTTTTTTTTTTTTTTTCCCCATATGATAGTTTCTAAAAACAAGAGAGCATCATAATTTTTCCACAACTATCAATTTTTCTACAACTATCAATTTTTAGATTATTGGGTCTACACAGTCAAGTGGTGCATGCAGTACGTATAGAATGGGTGTACACAGTCTACTGCTGCAGAGACGAGAAGATTATGACCAAGCTCCCGCCAAGCACGCACGCAGCACCGTTAATTTCCGCGGGAATTACCGCAGTCAAAAAAATGGCCGGTCGCCCGCTCGGAGTCGGAATAACCGTACCTGGCGCACGGTCCGGTCCAGTCGTCCGTCGGGGTCCCTCTCGATCGATGCGTCCCCGTCCAGTGCCGCCGGCCTCTCGTCGTCGCCTCCTCGCTGCACACGCATCGATCAGCTGGGGACGGCCACCCCCACGCGTTACGTACAGGTACGGCGGACGACGCCCGGCCAGTCGCCCCGCAGCAACATGGAGGGGCCCCGGCCGGGCCCCCGCGCGCGCGTCATCTTCTTCGGTGGCTGGCGCGCGCGGTACGCCGGTCACCGGCGTACGACACGTCGTTCCCGGCCCGTACCACAGTCGGCGATGAATGCGGCCATGGCAGCGCCCCACCACACTGAGTTCATTGCATTGCATGCACCATCGGGCCCCCGGCCACGCCTCGCGCGCGCCGTGTTCCGCTCCGCCCGGTCTCCACGCCGGCCGGTCGCTCGGGACGGCACGGCACGGCCCCGGTACGATTGGGGCGCCCGGCCGAGTACGTAGCGCTCCTCCCGTGGGCCGTGGCGGCAAATGTTGCGTTGCGCCCTTGTGGGCGGCCATGCGGCGCCATGGCTAGGCAAGGGCCACCGCGGAATGGCACACGACTGCGCGCGGCGCGGCGCCCACCGGGCCCGCTGGCTACAAACCATACACTGTATTGGACAGTACGGTGAAGGAGGAAACATGACGAAGCGACGGCGACGCAGCAGAAGCTCAGCGCTGCTGCACCACGATCATCCATCCTAGATACCTCAGCTCTCATTGCTTTGCTGAATCATGACAAAACCAAGTCTCTCTAAACTAAATTTGCGGATGCTTGCATCATGTTGAACAATGGAACCGGTCGCAAGATCGACCTTTATCTGTCTACCTATACACTTTTTGCGCGTTTACGTATCACACACATGTATGTATGCATACGTGATACATGTACGTACACACACACATGTGTGTGCGCGTCGTCCTGCCTCCACACACATGGCACCCGTCTTTTTATATCCCTTTCAAACATTTCTCTAGCCCAGTATTCTCCAATTCTTCCACTCATGTTGAGAGCTTAGGAAGGTAGCACGCAGTTCCAGAGCTCCGATCCACCCTCGCCAGCTCTCGACCGCGCGCGTGTGCCCTCCTCCTTCGCCGGCAGCGACAGCTCCATGGCCCCCTCGAGCTCGGCGGCGGCGTCCATGGCCGCGCTCGCGGCCGCCGCGGCGTCTGGCGACGGCTCGGACGACTCCGGGGCGGGGGCGGCCAACAACAACAACGGCGCGCTGCCGCCGTCGCCGCACGGGGTGGACAACAACAATCGTCCCGCGGAGCTTGCGGCCGTGGGTGGCGCCGGCTCCAGCACCTCGTCCCGTGCGGCGGCGGCGAGGAGGGTCGCGGCGGCTGTCGCCTCCCCGGTGGCGGCGTCGGCAAGGAGCAGGGGCGCTGGCGCCATGGCCGCCGCGGCGGGCGTCGCGCCGAGCTGCCAGGTGGAGCGGTGCAACGCCGACATGGGCGTGGAGAAGCGGTACAACAAGAGGCACAAGGTGTGCGACGCGCACCGCAAGGCGTCCGTCGTCCTCCTCGGCGGCCTCCGCCAGCGCTTCTGCCAGCAATGCAGCCGGTAAGCCCCCACATGCCTCTGCTCGCGGTGTTGTATCATGTATGGCGTGTGCGCGTGACATGCTCAAAAGCACCGTCCACTTTCAGTTGATCGTACGAGTACTAGATTAACTGAGCTTAATTCAATCTTAAAAAGTAACTACTTTAGTTCCCGCATCGAATCTCTTGAGAGAAAGCTTTTGCAGCAGCTTTTCTCTGGGATCATGGATAACATGATGAGCTGATGTTGGATGGATCCTAGGTTGCTTTCAACTCAAGATCTTGCAGCAAGCCCTCTCACGCTTTCTCAACCGTGCTAGCCTCCTCTGTTTGGAGTTTGGACACCTGTTCCTAACTATTTTGGTGTTGAGTCTTGATCCCGTCTTGGTGCTACTGCTTGCAGGTTCCACGAGCTGTCGCACTTCGACGACACCAAGAAGAGCTGCCGCCTGCGCCTGGCGGGGCACAACGAGCGGCGCCGGAGGAACCCGGCGGAGGCGCATGACCAGAACGGCGGCGGCCGGGGCGACCCGGCCGGGAACCACCACCTCCACATCAGATAAACCGCATGCGGCTCTCTCTCTTCTGTCATGCAGGGATGCACCTAGCAAGCATCGCCGATCCATAATCCGATATGTGTCTCAGTGTGTTTGTGTGCCTACCCTGTCCTACGTGCTAATTAACTTGATTAATTGGCAGTGCACAGCACATGACCTCCGGCCTGTAATAAATAATAAGCAATGTGCTTTGTATGTGCACCGACGACCGGAGGCGTATATATGTGCTGTAGTATACTGATCTGCCAGGAAAACTTAGTTTGTGAATTGTGCTGATTGTAACGTAATTAACCTGCGGGCAATTAAGCAGGCGCTGTTTGTTAATTAGCGTGATTGATTGTGCGTATGAGTATGGATCGATTAGCAGATGTGTAATCCTGTGGCCTGTGCCAAACAGTAACCTGTGCAGGCTCTGTATCGATGCTGTACTCTGATAATTATAGTTCATTGTGGTAATTAATATATGCTATTGGATATTTATTCGAGTAGTGATGTAATGTACATTGGGTGTGTATTCATTGTCCCCGATCGCGAAAAAAAAAACATGTGTATTGTGTCTAATACGTGATTCATATGTGCATATTTTATTTTTTGAAGCTACCCACACGATTTTTGAATCGCATATTTCCAGATGTAATATTTTTCCCCCAAAATAAACACACCATCTACGACTAAATGAATAGTGATGTTTCTTTTGGGACTTTTTTTTTAGATAAAGTTTTCTTTGGGGACTAAAGTCATGAAAATGCACGTACCCGAGTGTCCAAATTGGAGTCATATGGAAAGAAACTCCATGAGTTCAAAAGGTATTTAATTAATGAAGTAACTCAAAAGGTTACACTTGCACCAAAGGCCATTGGTTGGGGCTCCCACCCGGGGTTCAAATCCGGGTGCGATCTTTTATCCCGGATTTATTTCAGGATTTTTCCGGTATTGCATTAAGTGGTAGGCGACGCCCCCGTCGATAGCGAGGCGCCCGGTGGTGATTTCGGAACTTCAAGATTTGCGGCTCCAGTCCGAAGGTGCTCATAGGGGGTAGGGTTTGCGTGACGTATGTTCATAGGGGGGTGAGTGTGCGTGCGTGTTGAGCGTCTGCGTTGTCTGTGTAATCTCAAAAAAAAAAAAAAAAAAGATGTATGTTACTATAAACACCTGCATGACATCTATGCCTTCCTTCATATCACAAAACGACATTAGCTGAAGGAGGGACTTACGAGTTGGTGAAGTGCGCCTGATGAAGATTTTTGTTTCTATCTGTGACTTGGGCAGCTGTTTTGGTGTTTCAGGAGGGTGTTAATTTCCTTCTAATTTTCTCTTTGTTGTTGAACTGCACTCTGTGTTGCGTTTGCTGGTGGTGGTGTGTGTTGTGGTAGATGGCTGTTTTGGTGCTGTTATGTAAGCTGGTAATCCCAGCAATATTATGTGTTAAGCTTTTCAGGACAAACTCGGCTTAATAAAGCCTTTGGTCTAAAACAACACATTTTGACAGTTTACAGAGCAAGAAGAACTAGGTCTACATTGATGTCGATCCATTGCCTCATGGAATTATTCCCTTTGTTGAACGAGTCATAGAGGTTTTTACAAAATTCAAAGCGATGTGGACCTCTCTCATGTAGTTGTCACTCCAATTAATTGTGCACGAACACATGATTATTTCCGCATATATCCATTAAGTTGGTCCAAAGGTAAGTCGACACTATTAGTAGTGAAACAAATTTAAATGCTAGAAAGTCAATCTTTGTAGGAGAGGTGAGATATGGTAAACCATTTTTTTAGAAAAAAAAAATAGTTGTCGATATTTCTTGGGAAGGAAAACAATTATGCATGAATATTTGGACTGCATAGATCATATACACATATACTATATGCTCTTAGATGGTGAAAATTGCAAATTTTAATGAAAGTGTCAGCACTAGGAGAAGGGTTTAGAAAATGATTACCTAAGGAAATTCTTTCGATGCCTGGTGTGCATAGGACCATAAAAGTTTGCATAGTCATTAATTAATTTCACAATAAATAAAAAGCATGGCAACGAATAACCGTTTCATAGCATACATGCACACATGTATTGTGCTGAGATAATTTAGTTGGATGAATAATTAGGCACAAAGGGAAAGAAATTGCCAATTTTACTAATATATTTTTGTAAACATACTAATAAATAACTAGAAAAGAACAAAATACTATTCTAGGATCTAGTTTCGCCTCGATCAAAGAACTGGGAATGTTGTCCCTTACAGTTCATCTCTGCCAAGTCCCAACATGAACAAAGAGGATAACATATTAACCATGTATTTATCTAGAAATTGAGAAAGCCTAGCATGACACACTCTAATAAAATTAAGTAAATGCATGAATTGTTGTAGGAAAACGCTGTCATCATATAACAACTCTAAACAAGTGTGACCTAGAGGGACATGGGTGAATTTGGCCATTTTGAATTGTCCTTTTATCCACCATACACAAAAAGAGGACCCAAACTTTGGCACAAAGATTTATGCCATTGTATTAGTGGGTAAATTGCCACCTTAGTTCACATTGGACCTCTACCAATGATATATGGTACCGACAACCAAGCATCTCTAACTCTAGGCCTTGGACAATGTTACAAAGGCTCCAATAAGATGAGTGGGACATTTGCCATGGAGGCAATCCTCACCACTTGCCTTGTCTTTTGGACACTTGACACAATCTTCACTATAGATATTGATCCACAAACACAAGGTTTTTCTGGACTCCGCATAATTATTGTCGCTCTACATCAAGTAGAAGGGCCAATAAGTCTCCATGGTGCCAATGAACAAGAAGTACAAGTGTGCTCCTTGAATCAACAAGGCATCCACGGGTCGTAATCACGGTCTCTAGTCCTTTGCAAGAACTAACTACTCACTAAACATGTGCTAGGAGCCTGGATAAAACTTTAAGAATTTTAGTGGCTTTTGTCATCTAAAGTGTGCCGGCATTCTCCTAGACTCCAACAATCTAAAGTTGTCTAAAATGAACTCATGGAAGGGGTAAAGTAGCTTCGCTCACCAAAAATAGTTGTTGCCCAATGCTTGATTTTTTAACTAAAAGGATGTTCAGTGTGCAGCACTTGAATGCAACATGTCATTCGATGAGTATTTTTTTAGGAACTAGCTATTGGACCAACTTTCAATCCATTTCAACCCCCACTTCAACCATGACAACAAACCATGTCTTCTTCTCTTGCAATGTCATCAACTAACCATAGTTAGAAATGGTTCCTTTAGCTATTGTATTACATTACTTGGGTTCTCCTGACCTTAATTCTATAGAAAAAATGCTCCGGTCATACTCACCAGATCATCCAATAAAGTATTTTTTAGCATGACCTTATTTGTTGCACACTTTGCAATACTTTGATGCTTGTTGTTCATCTTCAACAGATTATTTAGTGTAATAAATATTTTCTTGTATATCCGGCGCTTGCATTTCCTCTATGATCAGATCTATGATTTTATTGTGACTTTCTAGTTTCATTTGCATCACACTGTAGGAACATACTAAAGGGTTCTCAAAATCTTGTTAATCCCAGTGACTATGTTGTCATGTCACCTATGGTCACCAAAATCATGATTATGCCCTATCCCCTTAAAACAATTTTATCGTCTATACAAAATTTACATGGAACCATGTATAGTACAAACATGTATGGACAAATAAAACCATCTATAAAGGTCCATCGATCTATAGTTTTTTTTTTCCTCTCAAGGGCTTTTAACTGGTCTAGGGTGTTCTATCTCAACATTCCAACGATCTCCCTAGATCTAACGTACCATTTCCCTAGGGTCCACCTGACTGACTTTCTCTTCTTTGACAGGGAGACTTGTATGAATTAGCCGTGTATATAGACATAGTACGCATTCCGGCAAGGCATGTACTACATGCACAAGCGTATGCAATACATGTACGTACAGGTACCCTCTGTGGTACGGGGCCCACATGTGCGCCTTGCCTCCACACACACGGCACCCGGCTTTATATCCCTTTCAGCCCTTTTCCACCCCTCCTACTTCTTCGTCTTCCACTCACATGAGAGGCACGGCACCAGAGCTCCAGCTTCACCTCGCCAGCTCTCGGGCCGCAATCTCACCTCGATCGCCCAGGCCGGTCTCCTCCCTCGCCGGCGCCGCCATGGACCGCAAGAGCAAGTCCACCAAGGGCTCCGCGAGCTCGGCAGCGGCGTCGATGGCCGCGCTCGCTGCCGCCGCGGCGGCCGGCGACAGCAGCACGGACACCGGGTCGGAGGACAACGTGCCTGCCAAGATGGCAGCCGTGGGAGACGCCTCCAGCTCCTCCCCGGTGGCGTCGAGGAGGGGCGTGGCGGCGGCGGGCGGCGCCGCCTGTAGCTCCTCCCCGGTGCCGGTGGCGGCGAAGAGGGGCGCGGCGGCGGCGGCGTCCATCGCGGCAGGAGGAGGAGGCCCGAGGTGCCAGGCGGAGCGGTGCAACGCCAACCTGGTGACCGACGAGAAGCCGTACAATCGGAGGCACAAGGTGTGCGAGGCGCACTCCAAGGCTCCCGTCGTGCTCGTCGCCGGCCTCCGCCAGCGCTTCTGCCAGCAATGCAGCCGGTAAGCCCCACTCCAACCCCGAAACTTGCATAGAGACTTTCAGTTCGTACTCCTACTGAACTTTAAGTTCCTTTTTTTTAGAGAGAGAGAGAGAAAAAAAAAAACCTTAGTGCCTGCCTAAGTCCATGGATCTTCAAAAGCTTATTACAGCTTCTTCTTGGATCATGGATAACATGATGAACCTGATGCGTAAGATTTGTATTAGCTCGGTTTTTCAGCTAAAGTCTAAAGATCTTGCAGCAAGCCATTAGGGCATAGTATGTGGCTTGCTCTTCAACACATACTTCAGCGTCACATTGCATCCGGAATAATCTGGATATATATGTACTGTATATGTCAGTTCCTCTTTTGGTGACTGCAGCTAGCAGCCACTGTCGCGATATAGCTGGTCTAATCATTTGAGCCTAACCGAGATAAGATGGTCCGTACGTCACACCCTGACACTCAAAAATGGATCAGTTGAAGTTACTGTTTCTGTTATAGAATGATGTTCAGTATTAGTACCAGTAATAATAACCATTAACCAAACCTACTCCTCCGTCTCTTTTTAGGTGTCTTTATCATTTATAGAGAAATCTTTTTTTTTTTTTTTTACTTTAACCAAATATATATTAAAAGAAGATCCCTAATATTTATGATGTGTAATAAGTATCACTAGATTAAGCATTGATTTTTTATAATATACATATTTAAAGATAAAAATGTTACTAATATTTTTTATATAAATCTAGTCAAACATAAATTAAAAGTTTAACATGCAAAAAATGTATTCCCTCCGTCCAAAAAATGTCGTTTTTGATTTTCAAACATCGTGTTTGACCGCTTTGTCTTATTCAAAACTTTTGTGTAAATTATAAAATAAATAAATCAGTATTAAAGTATCTCTAATGGTAATAAGTCATAACAAAATAGATAATATTTATAACTTTTTTTTTGAATAAGATGACTGATTAAACATGATGTATGAAAAAAACTAAAACGACACTATTTTTAAACGGAGGGAGTAGTGACATCTAAAAAAAGAGATCGACAGAGGCAGTAGTAGTTAAAAAGAAGAGAAGCAAGACTAGAGAACGGTGGACTGCCTTGTTTGCTTGAACTTATCAACTACGGTACAATGTTGTTCTGTCGTTATCAACCGCAAAACCATCAGCTGGACAACCCGGCTTTCAGCTATCTCAGCGGATTATTATTCTTGCTTTGCTGGTGATGCACCACCGCCAAAGCACCCAGCATTCGTATTTCGTCCCTTGATTGACATGTACTCCTACATAGTGCTGTGGTGGTGGACATCATTGTCCTTTCCCCTACCCGCCTGCTTCGGCTTTGAAACGGCAGTGGGTTCTCCGTTGGGGCCCTGGGCCCCGGCCTTCTTCTTAGCCTTTTGTCCTGCACATCTTTGGCATAACTGATGATCAGTACGTAGTAGCAATGATTTGGCGTACGTGGAGCGTCTTTAGGCATGTATTAGTTCTCTTGCTTATCTTAGATTGATTGATGAGTTGAGTTTTTGGTCTCTGTCCCCTGATGCTTTATGCCTTTGCTTCTTGGGCCATTTAATTTGCTAGCTCCACGTTTCTGACTGAGAATATATAAACGAACTTCAAGTGGCAAAGCACTTGCAGAATTTGGACAATGTCCCCCAAATCAGATTCCAGTCGTCATTTCACTCACCGCTGATCGATCTGGTTCTCCTCGATCGATCGATCCTGTGGCTTCGGATCAGCATCGATCTTTGGCTGCCTGCGACTTTTCTCCAGTGTCCAATCTAGCTATCTCCATGTGCACCGCATGATGCATGAGCAGCGCGTCCGGCTTGGTAGCTAGCCTGATGTTATGTGCGTGGTGACAAGTTCTTGTTGGTCCCTGCTCCCAGTGTACTACTCACTGTTCATGCTGTCCTAGTGCTGTTGAGCCACTGACAAGGACATATGCATCCATAGGTAGCTCACAAGTGATAGTAGGTTTTGTAATTATTAAGTGTGGAACAAGCTAATTATTTGTGGTCCTTAGATTGACTAGAGCTACCTAGTGTGCGTGTACGTTCATCATCTTCACAGTTCTTGGTGATGCTCCTAATCAACCTAATGAATTAATCGATTTCTTGTGACAGTGGCGAGTGCTCGCTATTATGAATAGGTTTCCGTATAGAAGATTTCCATTAGAAGAAAGATGTCATCAAAGAAAATGTGCATTTGTTCTATACAGAAACAAAAGGAAACAGCGAATCTCTAGTTGGGTTATCCACACTTGCCCAAGGTTAAGTGGCTAAAATCTTTGTCACGCTTTAGAAGACTTTCTAAGAGAATCGCCACACGATTTTAGTAATTGATGTTTAGTAGAAGTATCTAAGTAACACTCAAATAAGTTGGAACAAACTTGGCTAATCCTAGACGTGATAAATTATTAATCCTTGGGTGCATTCCCATATGCATATACTCCATTATCATTGAGTGCAGTCTTGTAAATTCTCATTTTGGCAGACGACAGTCGACTGAAAAGAGGCGCAGCAGACAGGACAAATTGTGTTGTCCCGTTCTGATCTTCAGGTGCTCTTTTGTTCAAATTAACGTACGAGCTGATTGCTAAGACGTTTACACTGTTTCAACTGCTTGGAAATTTCAACGCTGCTTTTTTTTATACGGATCGAGTAGATGCTGTGATGTGACGACCTTGGCTGGGACTGATCGATAGTGCTAAAACTACGGCCTCTTTTGTCGCCGCTTTTGCGCGCATGCGCATGTGCACACACACACACGCATAGCACCAGATTCCGGCAGTGAATCACTGAGTTGAAACCCCTCCCTTCATGTCGATGCCATGTCCTGCCCTCACCGCATTCTCATTATCACCCCGTGATCATGTCGCCGTGTCCCCTTCGATTTGACGGCAGTACGAGTACGTGCGTGCATTAGCGGATTTCACAACGTAAATATATGGTGTGGCTGCTGCTAATTAACTTGTGGTGTTTTCAGGTTCCACGAGCTGTCGGAGTTCGACGACATCAAGCGCAGCTGCCGCCTGCGTCTGGCGGGGCACAACGAGCGGCGCCGGAAGAGCTCCGCCGACCCGCACGGCGGCGGTGGCGCCGGCGGCGGCGGCAATGGATTCCGCCAACACCCCGACCAGAACGGCCCGCCCGGGAACCACTTCCAGATCAGATAAACCTATCTAAGCATGCTCTCTCTCTTCTGTCACGCACCAGCTAGCATATGCATATGCTATCGTCATCGATCATTACCGATAACTATGTGTCGTCTACCCTGTGTTACTAGCGTCATCATTACCACTAGTACTACTACGTTCTAACTGAACCGTATCGGCATTAGTGCACATGACGTCCCCTCCTCTAGTGTGCTTGTATGTGCACTGGCCGGAGGCGTACGTACGTGCCTATATCCTAATCTCTGCCAGAAAACCTAGTTAATTATATATATGCTGATTGTAACCTAACCTGCAGCCATTATAGCAGGGACTGCTAGCGTAATTGTTGGTGTGAGTATGTATGTATGGCTGGACTATCGGACGTGTGTAGTATTCCTGTTGCCCAGTAATTTGTGCTGGCTGAGTTTGGCTGTGTATTGATGCCCTACTAGCTCTGGTAATCGTGGTAATATATATGCTATTTGTTCAAGTAGTAATACATATATTGTGTCAACAATACATGCACGTCAGTGTGCTTTGCGCATGTTTTTCCAAATTCGCCTGTACATCTAGATTGTCTTACTTGCTATCAAGGTTAGGCAAGCCATATCGATCTGAAGGTACTTGTGTTGGATTTAAAGACACTAGATCGACCAAATATTCCTAGAAAAATAACTGTATAGATTGTTCCAGTAGAAACAATATCCATACAAATTAATTTCGGTGGATCAGCATTCAGCAAGGCCTATACAGATCACCGAGACTGCGAGAGCACTGAACTGGAGAAGAAGGCGCGGGCGCCTTCGTGTTGTGCACATACTAGGACACTTTGCCTTTCTTTCTTTTTTTTTCTTTTTTGCGACAATATGGATTCATTCATTATTGGACCCAATATGGATTCATTCATTATGGGGCCCAAGATGGTTTTATCTACGGCCCATGTAATTTTGTTGTGCTCTCCAATTTATACGGCCCAATATGTATAGGAGGCAACCTTTTTTTCAAAGGTGGAGGGAAACATTCAACTGGGAAGATAAGGAGAAGTTTAGTGGTTGGAGATGTAGCTGTGGGACTTCAGGAGTTGATCCAAGGGGCAACATTAGTGGTGAAAGGGAGTGGCGAAGACCAACGTGTCTGCTCACTTCACTGTGGGTGATAGAGATCCAACGAGGAGGTGAGTTCTAATTTATTCCCTGTGGGTGATGAGAGATCCAACGAGGAGTACGTCTAGTCAAGAATTTGACAAATGAAGTGCATGGTTGCTTGTTTTCTTAAAACGTTTGTGTTTTTTAGAGAGGGATACGGTCTTTTTTGGCTGAGTTGTGCTCCTTGATTTTTCAGTTGTGCTCTTTGGTTCTCAGTTGAAGGATTCTATGGCTGAAAATGATTTCATTTGTATCATAAACTCTCAAAATCAGGATGGAGAACCACCTTAGAAAAAAAAAAAAAAAAAAAGAAGCTTTTTTTTTTTTATAGCTCTTAGACTCTTAGTTTATTGCAGAGTCACATATCATAAGAGAATCACTTCTCGCTGAAGAATCACTTCTTCGCGGAGTGCTCTTAAACGGACCCATATATAGCAGGACGTGAGGGTTTGAGGTGGCACTATGAACGACCATGGTCACAATGAATAAATGTGATCTGAAGGTGAGGATTCGAAGGACGTGACTCCCTGTGCTCGCTGAGAAATATGAGTTAATGAGTTTCAGTAGGTATGAGATATATCTATGTATACTAGTTACTAGTATCATCAGATTATCTACACATATGACTTTGTATTTCAAAATTAAATAGTTTAAATCTTTTTTTTCAAAATCACGCATGTGTGCGTATTGCTTTTTAAGAGAAAAAAAGAGTTAAATAGTTTAAAACTCTTTATGGCAAAAGTCTTAGAAGTCTAACTAAAACTAGTCAACATTCATTTAATATTTTTACCAGAGTTTGGGACGGTTAATTTGTTTGCTTTCAAGTTTTTGTGCTTTTAGCTGAAAAGATGTTCACTGGTTTTTTAAAATAAATCTTTAGCTTCTTTGCACAATACTCCCTCCATTCAAAATAGATGTTTGACTTTTTTGAGCCTAAGTTTGACCAGTTATCTTACTCAAAAAAAATTGTGCAAACATTGTCAAATTTAAATTATTCTCAAAAAAACTTTTATTAATAAAGCAAGCCACAACAAAAAATGTGACATTTTGTAAAACTTTTAAATTTAAATAACACAAATGGTCAAACTTGGGGTAAAAACGTTGATCTGTTTTAGAATTTGGAATAAAGTCAGTACAAGCCAAAAAGAAATGCCTCTCTTTTTTTTAGAAGGGCGGCAAAAGCTTTGTCGCGATTTCTATTAGGCGAAAAAAAAAAAAAGGCAAGTGCCGGCCAGATTTTTTGACTGAAACCCAGGCCGTAAAAACCATACAATTGTAGAGGGTACCCTACTCCATCCGCACACCTAGATACCAAATCAACTCAACTCGCGCCATCACTAGCGCCCACTCGACTCAACTTAGGGGAGATTCCCCTACCACTTGATACAACTATACAACTCTTCGGATGGGAGAAAATAAACATGAAGTTCCTTTCGGGTTGGATTGGGTCCAACACGAGCCTCCATCCACAACGACCGGGTCGGATTGGGACTTCGACCCACAAAGCACACAACACAAACTACACCACCACCACCCGGGAGAGGAGTCGAAAGCAGCCGGTCGAGCCCTCGCGTCAGGCCACGTTACTAACGCCGTGGCTCGCCCCTCACGCGAAGCCCGAGCGGCTACTAACACTCCTCCACCACTGGGACCATCGCCTAAGTCGCACACGCATGGTCGCTGCCCAAATTCCAGCCATGCATCGCCAGTAACAACCGGCCATGGCACCGATGAAACCACCGATCCCGGCTACTCAAGGCGGGGGCCTCGCCACCCAACGCCTCACAATCCATCACTCCATCGCCCAGACTCGATAATCGGAACCGGCCAGTGGAGCACCACTTCCGCCCCACCATCACCGGAGATCATCAAATAAGACCGCCAGACCAAATTAAGACCTCCGGCGCCCATGGGCCCTCCAAGCCTTGCCGCCAACACCAAGACCAAGGCGCACTTCCAAAGCCGCCGCACACGGCCAACCAATTCACCTTCCACATTGTCACAAGTTGTGAAGAGTCTCGAGAAGCGCGCCTCAAGGAGGCGTGCGGCGCCGCGCCGTCGCTTCGTCAAACTGACCGGTTTTCACCCCGAGACTCCATGCATCAAAGACACGATGTCCCATAATGGTGTCCCAGCGGGAAGAACGACGCCCAAGGGCGCCGCCACCATTACCACCCGCAAGAAGACTGACCGGTGAAGGCTTTCGCCTGGATCGACACCACACCCACGCACGCTCACGGAAAAGTTAACAATGACTCCCACCGCCACCGCAACTCCCCAGTGAGGAAATGGTTCGCAAGACGTCACCGCAATGCCGCCACGAAGACCGAGAGAACATATACCGCCACCCAACCCCGCCAGACCGAGGCTCTAAAACCACACCCGACGAGGAAGAAAGGGGGGGTGTAACACCCCTGGTGTTAATCAACTAAAATCTTGCCATGTCATCATGTTTATCATAAAGCATGCATAATTAGAAAAATTTGAAATGCATGGAAATTAAAATGAGTTTATATTTTTAGAGAATGGTTGTGCTTAAGAATTTTAGAGTGTTTAAATGTTAAATTATGTTTTTTGATGTTTTTGATCCTAAGTGTGATGTTGAATGATGGTTGATAGTATAGGTTGGAAATCTGAAATTTGAATCAAATTCAAATTTGAATTGAACTCCTAAAACCCTAATTTCTATCCTTTATTTTACCCCTTTTTTTTTATTCAAATTTTATAAAGAATTTGGGTATGGTTGTTAAAGCAATTTTGTGGAGTTTTCAAAGTTTAACAAAGTTGGTATTTTGAGTTTTCAAAGTTTAGTTCAAAAATTTAGAGTAATTTTTGAAAAATACCAAAACTAGGGTTTTGTCCCCTTTTGATTTAAAAACCCTAATTCAAAATCTAAGCTAAAATTTGCAAAAACTTTCAAAAGCCAAGTTGTAGATCTTGTTTTGATGTACAAAAGAGGTGTACAAAGTTTTTGAAGTTTTTGAATAAATTTTTTAAAGTAATTTTGAATCCAAATTTGCCCTTTTTGACCCCATTTCAAAAAGTCATATTTAGAGTCCGAATTTGAAAATCTTCCAATTGTGAAAATTGTAGATCTTGAAAAATTAGGGCTAAGTCACTTTTTTGGAGTTTTTCAAGTTCAGTTCAAATTTGAGGAGAATTTGATGAAATTCGTGAGAAGATAGAGTTTAGGGTTAACAAATTGAACGATGATTTGCCTGTTTCTTCCTCCATACCCGGGGTGTCGGCCGCCGCCGGCGTTGGCGTTCGCCGGCGGCCCGTCGCGTCACCAGCTACATGGGCGGGTTCGCAGCGCCGCCCGCCTACGTGTCCGATGGTCCTTTGCCCTATAAAGCTTGGAGCCGGCGCCGTTTTTTCTTCTTCTTTCTCCTTCACCGCCCATGAAAAACCGCTCCGCCCCTTTCGATTGCCGCCGCCGCCGAGCTCAATCCATCCATTAGCTTTGCCATCGTGTTCGCGAACTTCCTTCTCTCGGTTGAGGTTGAGCTAGCCCTAGTCCCGCTCAGATGGCCAACGCCGTCTGGCGACTCTCGCCGTCTTCACGGCCGGCAGGAAAGCCGCCGCGAGTCGAGCCGGGCCGCCACCGCTTCTCGTGAGCTTCAATGAGAACCATCTAGAGATTTGGAGTCGCTTTGACGCCGTGGTCATGATGCGCCGCCGGGTTTTGTGTTTGCCCCACAGACGCCGCCGAACGCCGTCGTTGCCACCGTTTTTCATCACCGCAGCGCCGCTCTCGCCGCCGATCACCTCCGCCTTTGTCTCCATCCCAACCAACGGAGCACCGGCCATCTTTCCTCAGGTCCCGGGCCACGAGGGTGTCATCGGCTTCTCGTTTGGCGCGGGTGAGTCACGGAAAACACGCTTGTCGCCGACGGCCGACGTTGCCGCCTCACAAGGCGAAGGCGCCTTAGCTAGGGGTCGCTTAGGTTCGGTTTAGATGGGGTTTAGGACCCTCGGAGGTCTTTGGAGATGATGCTTTGGTCGCCGTCGCCGCCGAGAAAGCTCCCGACGACTTTCCGCCGCTGCGGGTCGCTGCCGCCAGGCCGCCATGGCCGTCGGTGGTCATGCCCCTGCCTTTGGTGTCGGGTTTTGGGTGCCATGAGGTCCGCGAGGTTGAGAGGGTCACGTAGAGCCAAGTCGCTGGCCGTCGGATCTCACCGCCCGGCGAAATCGCCGGCCAATCGGCGCCGTAGCGGCGGTTTGCAAGGTTTGGGTTGGGCCGCTACATCAGCGTGACGGCCGGGCTGATCAAAGGCTGCCGGGCCATAGGCTGTGTTGGGCCGGTTTCGCCCGAAAGTCTGCTTTGTTTTAAATTATGAGTTATCTAATTTCCTTTGTTTTGAATAGTGCCGATTCTTTCAAAATTCATAGAAATTTGAAAATAGCTCTTTAAATTTGAAAAATTTTGTAGAAGCTTATTATGAGTATATGAATCCATGAAAAATTTGAAACTTTGAATTGGAATAGTTTTTGCATGATTTAAAAATACAAATTTTAATTGAAAAATGCATCTTCCTTGATTTTTTAATAATTATTTTATTTATTAAAAATCATGAAATTTATTTTGGTACTGTTTTTTATGACATGACCTACCTGCACAAAATTTTTGAGCTTGTTTTGAGAAAGTTAAATTTTTATTATTTCATGCCCTATCATTTTATGTGAGTCATGTTTTGTTTAGTGTCAAATAGATTAGGCTTTGCGTGACTTTCGGGGTTGTTTTGTGAATCTTAGATTATTTTATAATCAAGTGGTCCTTGAGAATTCCTTAGGCAATGGTGATGATATCTTGTAGAGTAGTTCAACAAGTTGGTTTTGTTGGGTTGCAACTTTATCGTGAAGGAAAGTTGTACTCAAGTTGTTATCATTTCATGCACCCGTAAGCATCATATTTAAATATATAGCATCATGTTGAGACATACATTGTTTTGTGTAGTGAACGAGATCGAGAGTGTCAAATCTCGAGCCCTCTCGAGGAGGTTCTTTATCCAAAGGGAGGCGGTTCGATTTCTACGGGTTTTCAAGAACTAGCTTATTAGTCAACGAAGGCAAGCCCGGTTTCATTAAACCCCTTCCTTGATGTTTTAAAAAGTTTTATATCACTTATGTCTTTGATATGTTGCATTAAGTAATTAGGAGTTGAGTGATAACCTAATTGCCGCATTACCATCCTTGTTTATTTCAATACCATCCTTGATAACCTGTTTCATTTCGAAAATGCTTAGTGATGCTTAGCCACGCTTAATTAGTTACGCTTTTTCATCAAAATGTTTTATTTGAGAAGATGGTACTGTTGATGAAAAAGAAAGAGATATAGTAATGAATTTGAGATCTGACGGGGACGTGAGGTTGAAAGTTTGGGGGGATACCTAGCCGTGCTTGTCCCGTGTTGGTCGCTTAAGGACCGCCCGTTGTTTGGCCCGAGTGAAATCGGGACTTTTTGAATAAGTTGCGCCCGAGGCCGTTTGGGTCAATGGCACGCCCGACCGGGAGCCACCCCAGTCGACGAAACTAATCGACCATATGCCCGAAGCCCGATCTCGAGGGGGGTGTGCCAAATCGGAACGGACAAACCGCAAGACCGGGAGTGGAGAGATGGCGGGGAGTAGTATGTACCCACCCCTATCGGGTCAAACCGTCATTAGGGCCGGGGTAGGGAGGTGGAGTACCGTGCTCTCGGTGGCGATGGACCCAAATTCGTTTTGGACTTTAACCCGAGTGAGGGTTGATATATGCAAGCTTAAGTGCTACATATGTCGTGTGGTTAGGGATCCCAATTTGGGTATAATCGATTCATGAATCGCCGTTGCTTAGGGAGAAGGAGACCCGATTCCCCCTCGACCTTCATCGTAGTAAATGATGGAATATGTTTTTGAGGAAAGAGAGTTGGAATAAGAAAATATGTTTGCTCTAGAATAGGATAACCTAGAGCATATGAGCTACTAATCTGAATTACAAATATTGAAAGTAAGGATTCACTTATAGTAAGCTTTTTTCGAAAAAAGAATTCTTGATTCTTGCTATAGCTTTACCTTGACTCCTAAGACCAGCATTCCGAAGTCTTCTCCTCTTTTCTTTAGTCGGGTAAGTCTTGTTGAGTACTCCCGTACTTTCGGGGTTCTTTGACCCTTGTTTGGTGAGCCGGTCATGAGCAGGCTTGTTTTGGTCCTGGCGTATGACGGTGTACGGGGAAGAAGAGGATGAGTAGAGTTCAACCCTCGAGGGCGGGGTTGTCAATGTTTATTTGTATAATGTTACTCCAATAATATGGGGCTTGTAATAATGACACTTAAGTTTGTGTATTTGAATAAATGGTTTGTAAAATTATGGTTATGTAATCCTTCCGCCGTTTACTCGAGATATTTTGAATAAAAGTGTTGTAATACTGGAGTGACTTGTTAATGAGATCTGTTCTCGAAGATTAATAGCACCTTCTAGATTATTGGGAACTCGTGCATAATGATCAAAGGTCTAAATGACGATGATAAGTGCATGTGGGCCCCAGTAATTTAGGAGGTTCCTATTCTGTGGCACCACTAACGCACCGCCTCCCGCCGCCCGCCGCAGATGTCCGCCAACACCGCCACCCGACCACCATGGTCGAACGGTCACCCCCGGACGCCCCCACGGGGGGCCTCCCGCGGCGAGAGTCACCCGCCCGCACCATGCGTGTGCCACCGCCACCCGCCGCCACCGTCCCCCGGCAGGGCGCACCAAAGACGCGCACGCCCCCAGCCGCGCCGGCCAACTTCGCCGCGACCATGAAGACCACAACCACCGTTACTCCACCACCACAAGAAGCACCCCACCACCGCTATTCCACCACCACGACCACCACTCCACCACCGACCACCGACGCCCATCACCACCACCTCCCTTGCCGCACCTCCACCACCACCACGGTCTTGTCGCCACCAAGAAGTGACGAACCCACTCTCAGCACCAGAGACGCCCGCGCCGATTGAAGCGACCCATCGCCGCCGACTCCCACCACCACCACCACACCACCCCACAGCACCTCCACCCGCTCCACCACCAAGCCACCCCCAGAGCGGGGTGCCACTGGGCCGGCGGGCCGCCCTCGCCAAAGTGCAGCCCGAGGGGGCTCGATTCCCGCATGGCCACACCGACGCTGCCGCCACACCGGGCAGACCAGCGCCGCCGCCGCCGACGGAAGGGAGGGCGGGGGGAGAGCCCGCGGCGAGCCCGCAGGAGGCCGAGCACGCCCTCCCACAGATCCACGCCCTAGTCGACCGGAAATCGCCGGATCCGGCCCCGGGTCGCCCGGATTTGTCGCCGGGCCGGGAGGCCGCCACCATGACCCCCGGAAGAGGCCGCCGCCAGCCATGGGAAGCCGCCCCGTCGATCTACCTCCCGTGGCGAGCACGAGGGAACAGACCCCGCCGCCACCTTCTCCTTGCGGCTGCGCTGGCATGCGGCAGCCCTCCGGGGGGCGGCGAGGTAGCTGGACGGGGGGAGGAGGAGGGTGGCGGCGGCGGGCGTGCCGCCGCCCCGAGCCGCCCGAACACAGGACGACGCGGGGGCCTGGGTGGAAAAATTTTGGACCCTGTTACCGTTATTGACCAAAAAGAAATGCCTCTCAACTAGCTTTTCTTAAGTTTTAGTTCATTTCTTGTAAGCTAGTTTTTTCAGATTTTTAAAAGACCCCTCAATATAGATAAGCAAAAATATGACCACTTTAAGAGAAATTAGAAAGTTTTTCATTTAGAATAGAATAAGCACCCAATCATAAGACATGTTGCACACTTACTCAACCCCTCGGTTTAATCTCACCCGCACTTAACTAAAGCTCTGATCACTTCCTTACGAAAGCTGAAAAAACATGCTGCAGGGATCACTTAACAAAATTCATCTCTCTGATCTGCATTTCACTTCTGCAGGGATGTTATTTGCGTGCCGGGTACGAAGCTCGTATCATATCCTGCACCAGTGCACCACTGCCTGCGTGGCAGCGTACGACGATCCGCCCTTCTCCACAGCCTTCCGGCATGCCGCCTTCATCTTTCTGGCCTTCGCCCTCGCCTTCCTCCCTTCCTCTGATCCGCCCATCAAGCTCCGTATCGCTCGCTCCAGCTCCGCTGCCTCCACGAAGTTGTCCATTCCCGTGCAGACCCTAAGCTCAACAGCGACACCCATGCACGCGACGAGCTCGAACGCGTTGAGCGGCTGCTCGGCGTACTGCGGCCACGGCGCCATCGGCACGCCGTGCCACAGGCTCTCCAGCACCGAGTTCCAGCCACAGTGGGTAACGAAGCCACGCACGGCGGCATGGGCGAGGATCTCCAGTTGCGGTGCCCAGCTCGGCCACACAACGCCCTTCCCTTCGTCCTTTCCAGGAACCCGTGGGGGAAGCAGGTCACCGAGGCTCGCGTCCGTCGGGTACCGCGAGCTGCCGGCCGGCGGGCCGCGCAGCACCCACAGGAACCTGTGCTCGCTGCGCTCGAGGCCGGCGGCTACCTCGCGCGCCTGTTCCGCGTTCATCCACCCACCATGCTCCCGAAGCAGAGGAACACGACGGACGCCGGCGGCTGCGCGTCGAGCCACCGGATGATGCGCTCCTGCGCAGACGACCGCCGAGCATCGACGACGCGCGACTTCGGCGCCGAGAGCACCGGGCCGATTGGGTAGACCATGGGAGCACGGCCACCGGGCGTGCACCGGCCGTCGGCGATTGACGCGAGAACGCCTGGCTCCAGCTCGACGGCCGTGTTCACGATGATGCCTCGGGCTTCCAGGAAGCGGCGGCCGTAGTACGTGAACCACGCGTAGTCGTTATGGTCCGGAGACGGCATGGAGGCCACCGGCACCGGAGGCATCCCCGGCACGTCGACGACCGCTCCCTCCTCCCGCAACGTGGTGGCCAGCTCCTCCTGGATTGCCGGTAAGCGCAGCATGAACGCAAGCGTGGCGCCGGTGGACGCGAAGTAGACGTAGGCCGGCACGGCGAGGTCGTGGGCGACGTCGAGGAGCGGGGTCCCGAAGAAGTCGACGACGACCGCTGCCACCGGGGCCGCCAAGCCCGCGATGGCCGCCTTGACATGTGGCGCATACAGACTGGGCGCATAGAGACTGATGTACTCGGACGGGTGGACGAGGTCGCTGCCGTGGTGGATGGCGGGGAGGTGGTGGAAAATGATGCCTTGGTCGTCGCTGGAGGGCATGTCACCGTGTACGTGCAGGCTGCTGGTCACGGACGACGACGACGAGGCCATTGGTGGGGGCGTGACGAGAACAGTGAGGCTGAATGCTGCGGTGCCGCCGGCGCTGCACGACAGCAGCCTCTTGCCGGCTTCGAGCATCGACGAGAAGTGGCCGGCAGCCCACATCGGGAGGAGCACGATGGTTGGGCTCGTCATGTCGTCGTCGTCTATCTCTCAACCTTGCACCTGGTAAACGTTCGCCAGTTGGCTTTGCAGCTGCGGTGCTTATGCCGGTACCTGTACGTGTGGCTATAAGAAGGAAGTGATGGGTTCTTGTGTCGATCTCTCTCTCGAGATCGAAAGACGTGCACGTCTACTTGTTACAATTCCATCCCATCCGTGAAGTGACGATGCACGTTGTTCTTTTACAATCTACTTACAGTACAGTAGTAGAGACCTCTAGTCTAGAGACAGACCGGCGCCAGCATGAACTCTGACCGTGCACACCACTGTCAAAGCTACACACATCGTATCCAGACACATCACACATGTCACAATGCAACTACTCCATATAAGCTGCTGCTCACACAGTTATTTGAGAGTTATTTTTTTTTTTTTTTTTGAGCATTTATTTGAGAGTTAGTTGTGGAGGCAACAAGTGCATAAATGGCACACTGTACGTGTAAAGCTGACATTTTGGCCCAAAATACCCTCGAGTAAGTCTGCAACTGCAATGCATGAGAGATGCGTGGTGATGGATATGGGGCCAAATGGATACCGATCATCTGGTTGTCCACACGAGGAAAAGAACAGAAAGCCAAATAAGACAGCCTACCTACGTGCATAGTTAATGAGGATGGTCAGCAATCAGCATGCAGTTAGGCGTTGGCGCGTGAGACGGACACGAATCAAGATATTTCCATCGTGTGCTGAAACGTCGCGGGCTCCCTCGCATCTGAGCCGCGCGCTACAGGATCACAAGGTTAGGTTGCTCACTTGCCCCGCAAAATGCAGACCCCAGCACGAAATTAAATCCCTTAAATCATAGTACATGTTTGGACCCAGCGCGAAAGCCCAGCACGTTTATACGAAAGAAATAGCCCGGTGGATCTTCAAAGCCAATTGACTGCGGGCACGGAAGTCTCCTATGGGCCTCAAAGTCCAGGTACACTTCATCGTGTCGGCCCGAACTTGGTTGGTGGGACCCATGAATACATTCCTGGCCCAACCATAAGCCGAGCCCGACCTGTTCGAGAGCGAGAAGGTCAAGTACACAGGCACACGAGACAACGCACCACTTGCTCCCCGTTTCTCGCCTCCGCTTGCTCCTCCTCCAATCCCCAACAGTACACCCCACGAGGGAGCTCGCTCGCTCGCGCCTCGCGGCCACCGCCTCCTCCTCCTCCTGCCGTAGGTACGCGGCGCCGCTCCTCCCCTTCGCTCTCGCCGCCGCTCCCCGCAGTCGCCGCGCTCGCGCTTAACTAACTCCTCCTCCGTCTCTACTACTGCTGCAGGAACATGGCGCCGTCAAGGCACGCGGCGGACGAGGGCGGGCAGCTCCAGCTCGTAGACGCCGACAGGGTCGAGGACGAGGAGGAGAGTTTCGAGTCCATCGACAAGCGTACGTTGCGCCCTCTCCCCTCCCATCTCGCCTCCCGCATTACTTACTTGTTTCCGCGCGCGGCGCGGCTTCCTATGCCTACCACCCTGATCGATGCTGCTGCAGTGGCCTTGCGCTTCGGCCTTCTGACGTTTCGCTTTTGGGTTCGCAAATTTCGGTCAGATCGAGTTGGTGTTGCTTCCAAGTGAAGTTGGTCTGATTTGTGCTTGGGGTCCGCATTTGTTTTGGTTCCGTTGGGTGCGCGTAGTTGGGGTTTTGCGTTCCTTCTGATTACCCCCAAAATTAGTTGGGGTTTTGCTGATCATGGCATGAATTCGTGGGGTTCTCTTATTCCCCACGTTTGATCGAAATTCTGTGGTTAGTTCGTTTTAATCATGAGTTGGTGTTGCCTCACTCTGTCAAAACAATTCAAAGTGCAGTCGAATTCAAAATTAGCTCGTTCTATCCTGAAACTTTGGCGCGGTATACTTTTTCAAGCAATTATTATCTCCGTTTGTGCCGTGGCGTGATCGATCGATGTTCCAGTCACCGAGAATGGCGGATCGCTTCTTCCATCTGCTGTTTCGCATTTTGGGTTCGGGAATTTCGGTCGGTATTTGGTGCGGTGCGGCTTCCAATTGAAGTTGGTTTGAATTGAGCGTGATGGGGTTTTGTGCCCCTTCCGATTCCCCAAAAATTTTGAGAGTTTTGGGAATAAACTAATGATGCGTGGCTAAATTGATGTGTTAGTTTTCCCCACCTTTGATTGAAATTCTGCAGTTAATTCGTTTAGTCAGTGTGGTGTGCTACTGCTACCGTTGCACTTGGGCACTCTGGGCTTTAGGCTTGGCTTCATGTTTTGTTGGGAAACAGGATTCACGTTTAGTTTGAGTTCAATGCTATTAATTTGAGTTCTCACCATATATAGTTCCTGCGCTCAATCTAATCTGTATTTTCTACCGTCGCACTTGGGCACTTTGGGTTTTAGGCTTGGCTTCATTGTATTTTCGATTTGTGTCCAATGCTATTAATTTGAGCTCTCACCATATATAGTTCCTGCGCTCAATCTAATCTGTGTTGAATGTATCTGTTTGGCACAGTCATCTCTCAGGGGATAAATGCAGGAGACGTGAAGAAGCTGCAGGATGCAGGGATTTACACTTGCAATGGCCTAATGATGCATACTAAGAAGGTTCTGAACTATGCATCCCAATCCCCAAATCTTTGTTCGGTCTGTCTGAGAATTCTTTATGCACAGTGCTTAAACTGGTATCTTGTTTGTGGCACTTGCATGCATGCTACTGTGCTTTCATTTGTTCAATATTCTGAACATATGTCTGTTGTTCTAATGTATGGATCCTCTTGCAGAACCTTACAGGAATCAAAGGTTTATCTGAAGCAAAAGTTGATAAGATCTGTGAGGCAGCTGAAAAACTTCTGGTCTGACCCCTTTAAGCTGCTTTTGCTTACTAAACTTCCATGAACCAATTCTGTATGATATGGTATCTTGAAATTCTCTTCTCGTTTGTTTGTTACAGAACCAGGGCTTCATGACAGGAAATGATCTCCTTCTTAAGGTAGTATAAAATTGCATTTAAGCTACTAATCGGTGTATGGTTTACTAGTTTGGTGTGTCTGATGAGTGATAACCAATGCTCAACTGCTTGTAGTATGTAAATTAACTGACAAAGGTTGATAACATAGAATATGATTGAACACTTTTAATTACTTCTCATATGCATCGTCCTCTTCAAGGCTGTTTGATTTATTTTGGCTTATTTGAAGCGGAAGTCTGTTGTTCGGATTACAACTGGGAGCCAGGCACTTGATGAGCTGCTTGGTGGTAATATATCTGAAATCTGTTGTGTGATCCAGTTATGCCATTATATTAGTTTAATAGATGGATATTTTTAAATTTTGAAGGAGGGATTGAAACACTTTGCATCACAGAGGCATTTGGGGAATTCCGGTATGTTGATGTTCTTGCTCCTGTTGCTTGCTTATTTTTTTCTCTGAAGGTCTGCTGCAGGAGCCTTGATATTTATGGTATGGAGCTACACTAAAATAAATGTATTTAGGTTCTATCTCAATTTTATTCGTGTATTTAGGTTGATTACAACCTTTCCAACCCTCTTGTACTGCCTTTTTTCTGTTGTCTCATCTTCCAAAGGCATTGCTAGCAGTAGCAGTGCATCTTACAGTTTCTAATCATGCTTTTGCTTTGCTAACTTGACCACATGAATGCAATATCTCACCATTTTCTTGATATAAAATGATTTGTTATTGACAATGAAATTTAGGTGGGATCTCTGTTTTCTCTGTAGGGAACAGTATATGAAACATTTCTTTGTTGTATACAACACACAAACTCGCACAAATCTTTTTACATGCAAATGAAAGAAACATCTTAAGTATTTACTGAGAATAGTCACAGTGAATGTTGACTTACGATGCACTTTTGCAACTATATTTCTGAGTTCAATTCTAGCTTTTTAGTTTGACATATATGCCATCTGGTTGTCTTTCAGGTCAGGGAAGACCCAGTTGGCTCATACCCTATGTGTCTCCACTCAGGTTCATCAATGAATCAAATTTTGTAGATAGCACTTTGGCCATAAAACTATAGAAGCAATAGAATTTGAGGAAACAAAGAAGCAACAGAACTACTTTCTTATTTCTGGTTGATGAAAATGCAGCTCCAATCCACATGCATGGGGGAATGGGAAGGTTGCCTACATTGACACTGAGGGAACATTGTATCTTTGATATTTCATCTGTAATTTGTCAAGCTGATTCTCTGAAGAGTTATATTTATTCCTATCATCTCCAAACTGTTTCCTTAATGAAGTTTTCAGCCGACCTGAACGCATTGTGCCAATTGCTGAGAGATTTGGGATGGATGCCAATGCTGTTCTCGACAATGTATGAGTTACATGCATTTAACATTTGTCGTTTCAATTAGCCCATTTCGTGACTAGTAGACCAAATTGGTTGTTCAATTTTATGTCTGTTTCTGGTTAGATCATATATGCTCGTGCATACACCTATGAGCACCAGTACAACTTGCTCCTGGGCCTTGCTGCCAAGATGGCCGAAGAACCTTTCAGACTTCTGGTAGGCATGGAACTGTAAAGTGCATTCATTTTGGATAATCTTGAGTTGTGCTCAACTGCTCATGTGGTATTTCTGTCGTCCTGAAACAGATTGTGGATTCTGTGATTGCACTATTCCGTGTTGATTTCAGTGGCAGGGGTGAACTTGCAGAGCGTCAGGTATTCTCATCAATTCATTTCAATGGCAGTAGGGTCCTCGTAAAAATGTTTTAAGGGTGTCATTTTATCTGCTTGCTTATGTGCAGCAAAAGCTAGCACAGATGTTGTCCCGCCTTACCAAGATTGCTGAGGAGTTCAATGTTGCAGTGTACATCACCAACCAAGGTGGGCCTTGTTATTTATTTAGCACTGTTTCAGGTTCCAAAGATCAATGAACTTCAAATTCTAATCTGTGTCCCTTTTTTTGTGTTCCAGTGATTGCTGATCCAGGTGGCGGTATGTTCATAACCGATCCAAAGAAACCAGCTGGCGGCCATGTGTTGGCGCATGCTGCCACCATCAGATTGATGCTGAGGAAAGGCAAAGGTGAGCAACGTGTCTGCAAGATCTTTGATGCTCCTAACCTTCCTGAAGGAGAAGCTATATCCTTTTTGCTTTGATGGTCCATCTTTACTGCTTGCGCTAATGACTGCCTGACTTTCACAGCTTGTCAAAATCCAACTAAATTGCCTTGCATAGCAAACTTTAGTGACAGTGAACCTTTCCTGTTAAGTCCTAACTGCCATGACTGAATGCTTTAGATGATGATACAAATTATCAATGTGATATATACATGAAACTTGTTTCCCTTGACCAATAGCACGTTTTCCAGGTTACATCAGGTGGAATCATGGATGCGAAAGACTGATGTGGTTTTCCAGCCGGAGTGCTTGTGCTCAGGAAGATTGTTCATGTTTCTTCAGTAAAGTTCATAGATTGCACAGTTACACACGGAGAAAAAGTTACCACAGTGTTACTCTGTTTTATCGTTTTTGACATAGAAAAAGTAGGCAGAACTCTATGTTGCTTAGGCTTCACATCGGGTTATTTTTGCCACGGAATTTGAGATGGAACCAGTTGTAGTGCATGTTTTATGGTCCCCAAAAGAGTGCTAGGCAGTGACCATCTACTGTGTTAGTTGTTCATGAATGCAGCATGCGCTGCTCAATATAATAATATTCCATGCTTGCGTAAATGGCACAAAACTTCTGTCATCAAGGAAAAGAAAGAGCCCACGGTTAAATGCTTGGAACTAATGCTTGCTACACCAAACTGAACTTGATGTACAACTTTCCATTTTGTTTTGACAAATACCTTGTTTGGAGAAAATGACTTTGGGGAACCTGATTGGTTGGGCCCTGTGCCCTGTCATTGCTAAGGAGGTGTTGGCTTCTATGGCTAATGAATCCATGTGTATATGGGGCTTGTTAACAGACATGCACTTTCTATTAACACTTCATAAACTGGTAGAGATCCCCTGAACCCTAGTATTAATCTGTCAGTTCCAATAACTGAATATATTTCCTTGAGTAAACTGGTAGAGATCCCATGCTACCTGAATATATCTGGGGAAATTCCTTGTTGCTCTTAGAATGGCATGTAAATGGACATGTACTATTTTCACCTGTACTGGCACAGTGGCCTGGCATGTTATATCTTATTTGCTTTTGAAAACTCTCTTATCTTCGTTGTGGTGGTAGATATAATAACCACTCTTTTTCTGGATGAGATATGAGTATTACTGTACCTGGTATTGGCCTCCTTTATCAGTTGATGTGTTGATTTGTGTAACTAAAATTCAGTTATTCCTGTACCTGCATGCTGTTCTTTAATGTTTACTGACTCCCAATGTTTATTTGGACGAAATATGATTTTCTTAAACTGAAAATATGATTTTCTCGATGTTTGGCACATTTGTTTGTGGGTTCGTAGTTCATTTCAGTTGGATCCATCCGTCGCTTTGGTTAATTTATTTATTTTTTGTCACATCGTGCCTCCATCAGTCGCTGACTGATTGCAGTAGTGGTGTTGACTTTTGTCTTGTTTTTTTGGGTAGGCCTTTTCAAAGAAGGAATCAAGGAGAAGGTGGCAGGTGTCTACATGAATTGTTTTTTTTTTTTTTTTTGAATGTTCACCGCGGCGGGGAGGCGTTCCCCACCTCAATTTTATTTCTTTGGCCCTAAAATGGCCTCATTAGAGTAGCATTTACAGGGTGTTCAACAAGGGGAGAGGGGGTTTGTACATAGAGATTAGTCTAGTCTACATGAATTGTCATTTCAGTTTTCTTTTCAAGATGGCATTTATCCTGTGCTGCCAATGGTCGCATATGTAGCAATCTTCTGTTGATATGCAAAGCTGAGCTCAGCTCGATGTGATGAAGCTAGCTTTGCGATTGCCATACGACGACTTTGGCATTCTCGATCGATTATCCGTTTGTGTGAAGTGTAATGTGTGCTTCCTTAAATTTAATGTGTGCATGGTACATTATCTTATATATAGAAGATGTAGTGCGAAGGCTTGTAACTTGTACATGGTCTCCCGTGGGTTTGGCATTTATATTGTCTGGTTATTTGTGAACACTTGCAATTTGGTCGAACCATGGAATGAAAGAATAAGTGAACACTGAAGTTGTGGCCATCAGGTTTTCTGTTCATGGTTTTTGGATATATCTTGTTATTATTTTATAATATTTTGTAATATAATATTATAAAATAATGCGGCAGCCGGTGGACGAGCTGTAACTTCCTATTTTGTTCCGGCTCATGCTCCCTGCCTACTCACGTTGGATAATACAGTTTCTGCCTATTCACGTTGGATAAATACCCATACCCATATGCTTTATCCAATTATCTACTGGGACTGGGTATGGGTAATTAAAGATGTAGGCATGGGGAGGGTGCGGTGTGGACAAAAAGTTCATGCGTTTGAACATGGGGAAGCAGCGGGTCTGCCCAACGGCAACTGTTAAGACCCGACAGGTCCGGCGACTAGCAGGATGGATCGTTAAGCCGGCGGCGAGTTCAACAGAGAGAGTTCTATTACAGGGGAAGTAAACTAGAACTAGGCTCGGGATACAATAAAGGTGATTGTAATGATAGATGCCCTCCCGGGTACGCCTTGTCTTGCATATATTCTCACTCGGGCGGTGGATGACGCCGAGGTTGGTTTCCGGCCCACTCGCCCATTGATCTTTACGCTCCGGCACGCTTCCTGGTGGGCCGCCTTGTGGTGGAGAGTCACCCATGTGGGGTGCCGACGGTGCCCCCCTCCACGAGTTCCGCATGTCCCCGCCGGTGCCGCCGAAAAGCGCCGCTTGGCGGCATGAAGGTCTTCCTGTGTAGCCAAGTCTTCTCGAGAGGCCACTCCGACCGAATCAACACCGTGGCACCGTGAGTCGCCATGGAGGCGAGATCGAGAACACGCCAGTACCCGCAGCTCATCATCAACATTTGGAAGAGTAGAAGATATCACCGTGGTAGCAGGAGGTGCCGACTTTGAGCAGTAGATACATGAAAGACGGGGTGTATAGTAGATGAAGGCGGCAGCTCGAGCTTGTACGCCACGTCACCAATCTTCTCAACAATCTTGTACGGCCCGAAATATTTGAAGCGTAGTTTATGGTGAGATCGTGGTGCCGTGGAGCTCAACATAGGGCCGTGACGGAGAAACACCGAATCTCCTACGTAAAACCGACGCGGGACTGTTCTTGTCCGCCGTGACTTCATGCGCCAGCGCGGAGCAAGTGTTGACGGACAGAGTCAAGCATAGTCCGGGCGTTTCGCGAGAAGAGAATCCACAAGCGGGCACCACGTAAACCAATTCTTGAGAGGAGAGGCCAATCTTTGCGAGGGGAACGACCATACGTAACCTCGAAGGGGCGAGCGGCCGAGAGCGAGAATCGAGCACTTGTATTGTACCAATACTTCCGCCGGAGAGAGAGGAACTTGAGCCATTTGCGAGGATTAGAATGCACAAAGCATCGGAGATAAGTCTCGAGGCACCGATTGACCCGCTCGGTTTGGCGCCGACCGCGGGTGGTACGCCGAGCTCATGTGTAAATCAATTTGAAGTAGCTGAACAAATCCTCGCCGTAAGTGGCTAGCAAACAATGGATCACGGTGCGAAACAATCCGCGAGAGGCAAGCCATGGTGACGAAATGCCGGTCCAAGAACCGGCTGCAAAGGCCACGCTTGCGGAGAGAAGGGATGATGGAGTGGTATGAAGATTGCAAACTTCATGAACTTGTCGACAATCACCATAATGCAATTCGCATTGCCGTAAGTCGGCAGCCAGTAAATGAAATCCATCGTGATAACCCGCCATGCTTCGGTTGGCACGGGTAAGGGAGAAAAGAAGACCGGTATGGAGACACATCGGGCTTGGCTTGCAAGCACACGCAGCACACGCCACATATTCTTTCCTTCGCTTTCTTCATGCCACGCCAATAGAATAGGCGTTTGATTCGGCCGTAAGTGACCGGAAAGCCCGAGTGGCCACCAATTGGGCTGTCGTGCAAAAGCGTAAAATAATGCGGTCCGCACGGGAGAGATTAGAACCCAACCGGATGCGGCCTGAATGGCGAATGACCCCGGACCGAGAGTAATGGAGGATGTCCTTGCGGATTGAGTGCCAGCTCGGCAAGAAGGGATCGTGCCTCGTAATCATTCTCATAACCGCATAAGAGCTCGGTCATCCACATAGGTGTAGCAAATTGAAATTGCTTTGCAATCGGGCGGCGGAGAAGGGTGGCGCGATGGGGCATCGCCAGCAGAGTTTGAAGTCCCCTCGGTTTGTAAACCACACGAAATCGGAATCTGCCGACTTATGTAACATCTTGCGCCGCGGGTCGGTAGGCGCGACGCCGGGTCGCTAATATGCATGAGGCTTCCCGATCGGAATATATCACGAACTCAGCGTGCTGTAAATATGAACGCCACTGCTCAACAGCAACAATGATAGCCAGAGATTCTTTCTCGTAAGTGGAAAGCAACCGGGTACGAGGACCCAAAGACTTACCGACAAAAGGCCAAAGGGTGGCCATCTTGAGCAAAGACCGCCCCAATACCCGAAGTCACTGGCATCGGTTTGGATGTAGAATGTCTTTGTGAAATCTGGCAAGGAAAGGACCGGGGCCGACACAAGGGCATCCTTGAGAGCTGTGAAAGCGGCGTCATGAGATGATGTCCAAGAGAACAGTACCTTTCTTCGCAAATCGTTCGAGGAGGTCGAGCAATGAGCGCAAAGTTCCCGATGAACTTGCGGTAGTAGCTCATGCGAGACCCAAGAAGCTTCTCAATTCCTTCGCATCTTTGGGCGGGGCCATGATCGAATGGAAGTTATCTTGCGGGATCGGTTGAGACACCACGCTCACTGACAATATGCCCGAGGTATGAAATAGACTGACAGCCGAACTGACACTTAGAGAACT
This sequence comes from Hyparrhenia diplandra, assembly GCA_015847255.1. Taxonomy (NCBI): domain Eukaryota; kingdom Viridiplantae; phylum Streptophyta; class Magnoliopsida; order Poales; family Poaceae; genus Hyparrhenia; species Hyparrhenia diplandra. The sequence continues at coordinate 49,007 of JADLZK010009377.1, forward strand.
TGATCTTCCACTGATCTGCAGCCAGCAACTGGAACACCTATTTGAGATGATCGAGGTGATCCTCAAAGGTGGAGCTTGATATGAGTATGTCGTCGAAGAAGACAAGCGCAAACTTGCGGAGTAATGCGGCTTCGTGGTCGAGTTCATTGCGCCCTGAAAGGTGTTTGGTGCCCCAGTGAGACCAAAGGACATGACGGTATATTCGAATTGCCCCCAGTGGGTTTGGAAGGCTGTCTTATGCTCCTCGCCTGGTGCCAGACGAATTTGGTTGAAGCCAGAGCGAAGATCCAAACAAGTGAACCACTTAGCGTGAGCGAGTTCGATCCAACAATTCATCAACGCGGGATTGGAAACTTGATTTCACCGTAAGGGCGTTGAGGGTGAATCGACGCAAAAGCGCCGAGTCATCTTTCTTGCGAACGAGCAAAGACCGAGATGAGAATGCACCGGAATCAATGAATCAAACCGATCGCAACATATCGTAAAACTTGTTTCTCGATTTCGCCCTTGAGGGCAGGCTTGTATCGACATCGGGCGACAATGATGCGGTGAGGCGCCCGACACCAACGGAATGGTGTGGTCACAATGCGGCGAGGAGGCAACCAGGGCTCTTGAAATAACTCGGAGAACTCATCGACTAGGAGTGAATCTCGGGCAACATAGGTCGCTGATCGAGGTCGCACCAAGATCGAGAGGCAATATGAAAGAGCCGTGAGGATCGATGGTATAGGAACAGATCGGTCTTCGAATGCCCCGGCCTCGATATGTCCATTACCATAAGGAATATATAGCCACTTAGCGACCCAATCTGCCTTCATTGGAGAAAATGTCCGCAGACCAATCAATGCCCGGATGATATCGAAAGAACCTGGAGGGATAACCCGAAGAGTAGAATGGAACTGTAACCCGAACCGGCCCACTCGCATTTGGAATTTCAGAAGAGCATGAAACAATAGTACCATCCGCGAGCTTGGATCGACATTGGCTCCTCGCAGGCTGGTGATTACCCAACAAGTTGGCCACCGAGGTGCTCGGGGAAGGAATGGCTACTACCGGAATCAACAAGAATCAACACGTCGTGCCCATGAAGCTGGCCATGGAACTGCAAGGTACCCAAGTCTTGCCCATGCGCCGCACAAGAAGTCAGAGAGAATGCGACCGGGATCCGCCCCGTCGGTTCGGGGTTCGCCAGGCCGGGAGATGGCAAGGCTTCCTCAAACGCATCGTAACAAAGAGCCCATACCTCCCGCGCAGCGTGCACTTGTGGCATGGGTCTTGGCGATGTCCAGTACCCACTTGTCCCCACGGCAGACGCACAATCCTCCGGCCTTGCGGTAATTTCTCAATGTGGCCAAACGATCATCGATCGCGTGGAGCAGCTTGGCGATCTTGGGCTGGGCGACCCTTGTGCAGGATCGGCCACGGGCGTCGAGGTGGAGCGGTGGTGGTAACGAAGAGCGCCCTTGATGGTGGCATTCTGGCGAACCGATTGCCTTCGAGCCTTGAAGTTCCTCCGTGTACCCTCGTCCAATGCCTCTTCCCGCAACAATGCCGAAGAAGTCGCGGCATCCAAAGTTTGGGGGCGAGATACCATAAGGATGGCACGGATATCGGGGCGTAAGCCATCGATAAAACCGTTGAACATGAGCAGGGCATGTCGGGAAAGGGCCGATAGGGGAGAGTTGTTCAATCGAGTAAAAACGCCGACATAGTCGATGACCGTGGAGGTCATATTGATGTGGAACATCGGCGAAGCAAGAGTTCATGCTCGTCGCGGCTAAAGCGTTCATGGATCATGGCGGCAAATTCAGGCGGTGCGGTGTGGGGATAGTTTGTGCTCGGCAGTTGCAACCGGCGGCGGCGGCATGGATGAAGTGGTGCGTGAGATCTTGTGATCCACATGGATTGGTGTACATGATACATGTTGAAGTAGTTTGAGGCGCGAGTGAGCCACGGCTTAGGATTATCACCATCGAATCGAGGGAATTGTAGCTTGGGCGGATGGCCTAGGTTGGCATTTGGGAGATGGTAGTCGGTGGGTGAGGATGGGGATGGGGATGTTGGTCATGTCTGGTGGGTAAGGAGGGGAATGGATGGTATTGGTAGTCCGAATTGGTCTTTGTGGTGATGAAATTGGGAAGGCATGGTGTGGAAATTTGGATCCGAGGCGGGGAGGTGGGTATGGTGGGGGTTGGTGATGATTTGGGGAAAATTGGTATGAACAGGAGGGAAATTGGGATGGAATTGAACGGTGGTGGGTACACAAGAGCATATGTGGGATCGATGCCCGAATAAGAAGAGTGGATAGGGTTGGGAATGATGAGCATACCATTGGCGGCGCGGAGCCATGGGCGCGGCGCACCACGCCGCCACCGTGTAGTCTCTCGCATCGCGTGCCGCCGCGGGCGCTTGGTGTTCTCGCCCGGTGGGGCGCGGCATCCAACTTCGGTCGAATCGCCGCGCTGCGGGATAATGGCCCGTCGATCTCCACGAACAACCGCGTCGTGTCGGTGACGGAGGTTGAACATGGTACTCTCGACGCTGGTCCTCCCAGACGCGACATCCGGCGTCGCGGGCCTTCAAGTCGACGACGCCGCTTCGTCCGCGGGCGCCCCGGATCTCGGTGTAGCGGACTTGCTCGAGGTCGAGACGCGCCGCCGAGGTCGGTGACGCGATTGTCGGCGGTCGCCCGGTTGAAAACCGCGACGATGGCGGCGGTGTACTTGCGGTGGGCGTGAGTTCTCGAGCACGGCGGCGGCCCTCGACGGAATCGTGACGCTGGCGGTCTTGCTCCGCCTCCGTCGGCGGCCGCCGACGCGGCGTCGAAGAAGACTCGAACTCCCCGCAGACGGAGAGGGTGGTGAACAGTCGCCGGAACCCTCGGGCGCCACGACCGGATCCATGGCTCCGCGAGAGCGCAGCGCGGCGAGTGAAGTGGAAGTGGGAGGGAGGGTGGGAATCCGGACCCAAGGCCGAGAATCGGAGGAGTCGGGTACCGGTGTTAAGACCCGACAGTCAGGCGACTCAGCAGGATGGATGGATCGTTCGGCCGGGCGAGTTCAACGAGAGAGTTCTATTACGTAGTAAACTAGTACTAGGCTGCGATACAATAAAGGTGATTGTAATGATAGATGCCTCCCCGGCACGCCTTGTCTTTGCATATATTCTCACCGGCGGTGGATGACGTCGAGGCTTGGTTTCCGGCCCACTCTGGCCCATTGATCTTTACGCTCCGGGTACGCTTCCTGGTGGGCCGGCCTTGTGGTGGAGAGTCACCCATGTGGGGGTGCTGACAGCAACGCTATTTGATATTGAAGTGAATGAAGGTAATAAAGATGCTCTTTTCAGATGGCAACTCTTGTTGGAACAGATGACCGAGATAATCTGTGTGTTGGTCGATCCAATTCCGGGCAGAGCAGACAACAGAGAGGCCAGGTTTGGTCAGTCCGATCCTGTTGCATTTCCAGTTCCTAACTTGCTGGTCCCTCTGGCACGGGCACGGGCGTGCTTCCTGCTCTGCTGCCTCTATCTGGCACAGAAGAGTTTCAAGGCAGAGACATGGGCAGTCAGCCGAAGAAGATGAACTTGTGATGGATGGCGTGAGAGCAACCAGGGGTGGCCTCGGGGGAAAAAAATTGGGTGCGAGCCTGCCGTTTAGGCCGCGCCGTACGACCCCTTACGTGTCCTCTCGTAATTGGTTGTCTCTTCTCTCCGCGTGTACCCTCGCGTGCGTCGGCTCGCTTCCAACCCAGTCTTTCGGCTCGGCGCGCGGATCCAAACCCGCATTGACGGTCTTCTGTCAACGCTACGTTTAGGTCAGGTCGGCTCCGCAGCAATCGCCCACGCACGCAACGCCGCCATCGCCCCGGCTCCCTCAGTTTACTACGACTGAATTCCGTCATGCCTTGCTCGGGGACGTCTTCTTTTTACATGCGTCTCCGACTCGCCGCCGGTGATTGAAGACGACTCAATCATAATTGTTTTCCTTTGGTAACTCAGATGGCGTCTGAGGCAGCCGACGTCGGGATCGACGACTGGGAGAAGCCCACATGGGCCACATCGTCCTCGTCCGACGACGAGCTCAGCCCCAAGAGCCTCCTGCCGGCGCCGGCGTTCACGCGGATCACATACACCAGTGAGACGATTTCTCGGTAAGCTACCAGCCAACGGTTGCTGCGTGCTGTGTTTATTCGCAAGCCGGCCGGCCGGCCGGATTGGAGTTTGTGCTTGTACCGATGACTGATCCCATGCATCCAGGCGTGTTCAGATCGGCGTCTTCTGCTTCCCGGCCGGCGCGACGCTGCCGCTGCACGACCACCCGGAGATGGTGTTGCTCAGCAAGCTGCTCTACGGCTCGGTGCGCGTGCGCTCTAGGACTGGGTCGTCGCGCTACCTTCGCCACGTTATTTTAGGGTTTGGATCCGCGCGCCGAGCCGAAGGACTGCGTTGGAAGCGAGCCGACGCACGCGAGCGTACAGTCCACGCGCGAGACGGAACGCGAGAGAACAGACAACCAATTACGAGAGGACACGTAGGGGGTCGTACGGCGCGTCCTAAACGGCAGGCTCGCACCCAATATTTTTCCGCCTCGGGTAGTCGTGGTTGGCTTCCTCGGTTCCGCCTATCTTGCACGTCGCGGCGCCCATTGTGCATTTGTCTTGTCACATTTTTAAACAGCGCGCTACACCAATGCCAAAGAAAGGGACGGTCCGATCATCCGGGCAAGCTCCCCGTTGCATCCAAACTTCGTACAATCCCTCCCTCAACAAGCAAGCAATTTCCGTTTTGGATTTAAACCCGGCTAAGCCGGTTTTGTGGGCGTTGGCTAGGCCTGGAGAGGCCTGAGGCGGTAGGCCGGTTGGTGAACCGGCTAAGCCAACTTGATCAGCCCTGCTCACTTCCTTCTTCCTCACGATTTCTTGCTCTTTTAGCGATGTCGCTTGACCTACAACATGTTGATGACTTTCTTAACGTGTTCGGGTTACCAAAAACATCATTGGACAATTTTGGGTGTCAACCGAAACTACTAGAAGATCACAGCTAAGCACAAGTGCACAAGCAGATCACAGCTACTACGGAACAAGCTCATACGGAAGCCAAAAGAGCTATTGCACGATCCATGCAAAAATCCATTATGCAGCAAACTATCAAAAGACTCGCTATGAAAAATCTCATCCTCTTTTCCTGCTACCATGCTTGTTTCATGTGGTGTTTCTAGAGTGCTTTGGCGGTTTTGCTCCGGTGGTTTGCGTCGGTGTTTTACTTTGGCGGTAGTGTTCGTGAGAATAGAGATTTTTTTTTTCCCTTTTATTTTGACTGTACTTAGCTCCTTCTCTATGGATACATGCCCGCCATGCTCTTGTGGATGCCTTTTTTTTCCAAAAAATAACACTATCAAAATCTGCCTGCAGCTGCAGGGTCGCAGCCTTCACGCCACGTCTCCCGAAATCTCGCGCATCAGTCTCTGCAACGCGCGGCACGACGACCCGCGTTCCTCTCCGGCGTTCCGGCACGCGGCCTTGGCCTCGGCGGCCCTCTCCCTCGCCTTCCTCCCCTCCTCCGAGCCGCCCATCAGCGTCCGCACCGCGCGGTCCAGCTCGGCGGCCTCCACGAAGTTGCCCCGCTTCCTGTCCACCTCCATCGCCACGGCGACGCCCAGGGCCGCCACAAGCACGAACGCGTTCATGTGCTGCTCCGCGTACAGCGGCCACGTCACGAGCGGCACGCCGTGCCACAGGCTCTCCAGCGTCGAATTCCAGCCGCCGTGCGACACGAAGCCCCCGATGGAGCGGTGCGACAGGATCTCCTTCTGCGGCGCCCATCTCGGCCACACCAGGCCCCTCTCCTTGGTCCTCTCCAAGAAGCCTCCCGGGACGAGCTCCTCCACGTTGGCGTCGGTCGGGTACGGCGACAACCCGGCCGGCGGCGGCCCACGGAGCACCCACAGGAACCGGTGCTCGCTGCGTTGCAGGCCCTCGGCGATCTCGTGCACCTGCGGCCGGGTCAGGTTGCCTATGCTCCCGAAGCAGAGCAGGACCACCGACGAACACGGCTGCGCGTCCAGCCACCGCAGGCACTCGTGCGGCTGCTCGGCAGGCGGATCAAAGGCGATCACGGGACCGATAGGGTAGATGGTCGGGGCGCGGCGCCCGGGCATGCACCGCCCGTCACCGATCGCCGAGAGGGCTTCCGGCTCGAGCTCCGCTACCGTGTGTTGATGATGATGCCGGCGGCCTCCATGAACCGGTTGGCGTGGTACACGCTCCAGGCGTAGGCCGAATCCCTCTTCATCACGGCATTCGGCAGGAAAACCGCCGGCACCGGCGGGATACCAGGCACGTCGAACGCCGTTTCCGCCTCCCCGAAATGCCCCGCCACCTCCAGGTCCAGCGCTGGCAGCCGCAGCATGAGCGCGAGCATGGAGGCCGGGGACGTGAAGTACACGTACACCGGCAGTGCCAGCTCGCGGGTGACGTCGAACAGCGAGGTGCAGAAGTAGTCCATGACGACGGCGGCGACGGGGCATGCCAGGCCGGCAATGGCCGCCTTAGCGTTGGACGCGTGCAGCTGAATGAAGCTGGAGATCATGTCCTCCGGGCTGGTGAAGGTGGTAAGGTCCTCGTCAGGGAGGCGGTGGAAGCGGATGTCGAACCCGGAGCCCGAGGTGGCCTCGCGCTCTACGATGTGCGCGAACTTGGCCATCGGCAGGGGCGCGAGGAGCACGGTGAGCGACATGGCACGGTCGCCGCTGCCGCCGCTGCTGCTCAGCATCTGCTTGCCGGCTTCGAGCATGGACGTCAGGTGGCCGGTGACGCAGAACGGGATGAGCACCACCGTTGGTGCCCCCCATTGGTGGAGATGATTATTTGGTTGGTTTCCCTTGGTCACCAACAATTCCAGTACAAAAGTTTCGGGCTAATGAAAATCGTCGTCAAGGACTAATCTTAGTTCCATAATCTCGCAATGTCTGAAGCACCTTTCTTGGTACTGCTAAATGAAGTTCACGGCAAAATGTGCGCGGCTTGCCGCACGTACCTGTCAAAATACAGTATCCACATCTAAAAATAGAAAAAGAAACCCCAGGAACTCTTGGAATGCCATCATATCCAAGAATGACAAAAACTTTCATACTACTACTAGCCCTGGATACTACTAGCTTGTATAATAGCGATTGCCATCTCAATTGTCGTCTGGACAGTCAAACCTAGTGATTCAGTGAAACCCAGGTCTATTGATAGTAATTAGTCAATAAAGTAAAAATACCCAATGATTATCATCTTCTGGTGTTCAATTAGTTTAGTAAAATATCACTTACTAATAAAATATATTATCTGTATACCCTTCGCGTCCCGTTAGTTAATCCTTAAAAAAAATTGATAGAAGGATTAACTAACGGACGATAGAAGGATTAACTAACGGGACCTTGAAGGGTATACAGATAATATATTTTATTAGTAAGGATTAACTAACGGGACGCGAAGGGTATATGTTAGTAAAATTGGCATATGTTCAACTAAATCTTGTGTTATCTCCCATCCACACCCTCTATTTAATAAATTACACCATAGAATTCAGTGTAAATATAGGAGAGTAATAGAACAGTGTAAATATTACTACAAGACAATGTAAGTATATGGGAATAAATATCAGTTGATAGGAAGGTCCAAATCAACTGAACACCCTTTTTAATACGTGGAAACTGAGGCAAACGGTTGCTAGCATCGGAGAATCATTTTTAACCGCCTGGGATAACTGCCACGGTAGTAGTGAGTGATAACCGAGATTGTCACCAGACTTTCGTAAACGACGGATAAAATAGACAATCTGTAGTAGCGCTCACTGTTCAACACGTGTTCACAACGTCGCTTGAAGGTTAACTAGGTTTTTGATGCGCCAGTCACAAATATGTGGTCTCCTGTTACAAACATGGCACCAAACTGATCACGACGCATGCCAACGCTCCATTTTCGACCCTAAAACAGCGAGCCTCCCCGGCCGTCACGACAATGGTGCCCCGCCCCGCCGCCGGAGCAGAGACCGCGCATGAGCTCCCGAAGCGCAACGTACGATGACCCGCCCTCCACCACGGCGTTCCGGCACGCGTCCATCATGTCCGCGGCCTTCTCCCTGGCCTTCCTGCCCGCTTCTGTCTCGCCCATCAGGCCCCGCACCGCCGCCTCCAGCTCGTCTGCCTCCACAAACAAGCCCGCCTTGGTGACGTCCATATCCTTGAGGTGGACGGCGACGCCCATCTCCCCTGACGAGCTCGAACGCGTTCAGGTGCTGCTCCGCGTAGAGCGGCCACGGCAGCATCGGCACACCGAACCAGAGGCTCTCCAGGATGGAGTTCCACCCGCAGTGCGTCACGAAGCCACCGACGGCCGGGTGGGCGAGGATCTCCTTCTGCGGCGCCCAGGCAGGCCACACGAGCCCGCGCCCCCGGGTCCGTGTCAGGAACCCGGTGGGGAGTACCGTGTCCAGGTCGGCGTCCGTCGGGTGCCGCGAGCCGGCGGCCGGCGCGCCCCGCAGCACCCAGAGGAAGCGGTGGCCGCTGCGCTCCAGGCCGGCGGCGACTTCCCTCACCTGTGCTACGTCGAGGACGCCACCGCTTCCGAAGCAGAGGAACACGACTGAGGCCGACGGCTGCGTGTCGAGCCACTGCACGCACGCGTGCGGCTGCTGCTTAGGCGCGGCGGCGAACCAGATCACCGGGCCGATGGCGTAGATGGTCGGAGCCGCACGGTCCGGCACGCAGCGGCCGTCGGCGATAGCGGCGAGAGCCCCAGGCTCCAGCTCGACCGAGGAGTTGATGATGATGCCGCTGGTGTCCGTGAGGCGGCGCGCGCAGTACTCGAACCACTCGTAGTTGCGTATCTTACTGCTCAACAGGCACGCCGGCATGGAGGACACCGGCACTGGCGGCAGACCCGGCACGTCCACCGTGCCTTCTCCTGCTTGAGCCTGACGATGAGGTCCTCACGGATTCCCGGCAGCTGCAGGCGCAGCACGAGCGCGAGGAACGCGGCCGTGGAGGCGAAGTACGCATACCGCGGCACGGCGAGCTCGCTGGCCACGTCGAACAGGGGCGCACAGAAGAGATCGAACACGATGCCGGTCACCGGGGTCGACAGCCCGGCAATGGCCTCCGCGACATGGGGCGCCTGGAGCTGGATGTACCTGAAGACGAACTCCTCGTTGTCCACGCAGTCGGTCGGCGGCTCCACGGCGGGGAGATTGATGAAGTGGATGTCAAAGCTGTGGCCGGACGATGACTCACGGCGCACATGGTTGTCGACCTCGGACGCCTTGGCTGGCGTCGGAGCCTGCATGACGAGGACAGTCAGGAGAGGGCACCTCCGCTGGCGTCGAGCATCCGCTTGCCGGCCGCGATCATGGACATGAAGTGACCGGATGCGCACCATGGAAGGAAGACCATGGTTGCGGCGGCAGCCATTGATCATGGGCTAGGCCAAGGACAACAGCGTGCTCCTCTTTTGGAGGGATTCACATTGCAGCACGAGAGGAATCAGAATATATTGGCTTTGTTTTACACGAGCATGGAGAAGGCCGTCCCCCGACAAGGCCCGTAAATCGCCAGCTGATTTGTGCAAATGAAACAATAAAAAATCATCAGCCGCACCACATTTCTTCGACGCTAGCGAGTCATCTCTCTGACGAAATGTACAGTCAGCTGATTGTCGGGACGCAATTAGTGGCTGCTGTTCTCATCAATGATGCAAGACTGGGATCAATTGAAACGGTCCACATCAGACGCCGTTTGCAATTTCACCCAGCAGGTCTATGATAAGATTATGATGTGGGAAGGCTTATTGCTCCGAGTAATGTCCCGTCTGGTGGCTCCACATATTCTTGGTGAAAGTGCTCTAGGGCTGATGTTCTTTTGCGTACTCTCTCTGTCCCTAAATATTTGTCTAAAAAAGCCGTATTTACCGTCATAGACACGCTTAGGACGACATACATAAAGGGACGGAGGGAGTATTCGGGCTTCAACCAATAGAAAAGGGAAGAACGGATTTTGCTGTGACATTTTGTCTACTGACTTGTGACTATTCTTTGACTTCCGTGGCGAATTGTCCAAATACGATCATTTTTCTATGGAAAACAAGCTTCAGTTCTTATGTAGACGCTGCTGCTCTCTCTTCCGCTTCCAACATTGGGTCGAGGAGTTCATCGCTCTGTTTTGTTATCCGTTGTCTCCTGTAGCCAGAACTGGTGGCCCATACAGCTGATTTGTTGCCTTTGCTAAAAAAAAAATGGAAATATATATTTGCATAGACGCAGAATAGTGTCGGCGTGTGGATCAAAAGGTCGAGGTAGAGAGCTAGGTGTACAGTGTACTCCATCCATGGTTGTCACGATGCGGGCTTGGATGTTCCAAAGACCTCGATTTCTGATCTTTGTTCCGGGCCAACGTTTAGGTAGGCCCATGAAACAAACATGTGAGTTTATTTGGCAAAGTATATTTCCAGATACTACAGTCTCATTTTACCATTCAAATCCAGTTATTGGTGAAACTTTCTAGTATTACTGCCCACAGGACAATGGCGTGATTTTACTTAGAGACACTGAAATTGGTCTCGTTTGAAACACACAATCGTTTGTTGCAATTTTGCCACAACACACCGAGGCGATTATTTTAATATTTCCAACCGCCCCGGAGAGAGAACGGTGGCAATCGACTATTTTGCCCTTGGCTCGATTGGGGCGGACGACCTAACCGGCAACCCACCGGTGACAAAGCAGCGCGGACGTACCCTTTGCGGCCACGGGCTACTTGTCCGAGTAGATGCTTGCAGATCCGACACCCCGCGCAACGGGGGACGAGTTTCGTGGGCGGCGAGCCGACGGCGCCACGGACGCTTGGCGTTGTCTGTGAACCACTACTCCTAGACTCGGCCCACACGCCACTTGAAGTGGTGGAGGGGGACATATGTGAATCCGGGCGGGATGGAGAGGACCTCGACGACCTTCGCCGTGTCTGCCTCTTGGCGCGCCCGGATGCCCTCCTCGTTAGAACCACGTACCTACGCACCTCCCCCGGGCGCGCGGTCTTTGGGGCGTCGTCGTCATCCTATGCCCTGCTCGGATCCTCCTTGTACGCCTCAGCCTCGAACGCGAGCTCCGCTCTAGCGCCACCGTGTCCCCACGCCCCGAGTCAAGGGCAAAATGGTCAGATTGCCATCGTTCTCTCTCCAAAGCCGGTTGTATATATTAAAATAATCGTCTTGGTGTATTCGAGCAAAATTGCAACAAACGATGGTGTGGTTCAACAAACGAGTCCACTTTTCGATGTTCCTTAGCAAAGCACGTCACTTTCAAGTGTCCCATGGCAAATTTTGTTCTATATCAACGCCCAGAGTAATATCTCCTAGTCCCGGTTATATGCCTGGTATAACCAAATAACGGAGCTGGCTTGGGTAGGCACTAGCACTGTATATGCCGAAAAAGAATGGAACGCTGCTTCGCTCTGCTGGATGCGTCGGATCCCATATAAGAGGCTCGCTCTTTACCCGATTGATCTAGGTCTGGCTCTAAAAATGGAACCCACCTTTTGATTAAAAATGGAACCCACCTGGATAAAAAAATCAACCTTAGATCTCTCGGCTCGTTACATTCGTCTGTCATTTTTTTTATTATGTGGAACTTGGTTCCATTCCTCACTTGCTTATCAACGCTTATCAACTAGACATTTAGCAATGTTTTCTCTCACAATAAATCAATATCAGCCAAAATCAGCTAGCTAGAAATGATCTAGCGAATGTGTATTTAATGCATAGGACGAGCTTCAAATTGTCCACTCTAGGCGTTCTAAAGACTGCACAATGAAAATGAGATGGCCTAACATCCCCCTGTCGGTGTTTTGAGAACCGGGGTATCTCAAGCACCGGCAATAATTTATAGGTCATGCGCTCCTCGCCTAGTGGCGTGTGCATTTTGGAAGACGAAGGGTTTATCCCGGTTCGGGCCATGGGGCCCTACGTCCAGCCAGTAGTGTCTTTTTCGTGTTACCTCGCACCAAATGTGCACAAGAACCGAACTGATTACAAGTGATTTCGGGAGAGAAGATGAACTTCAATCACGGGATGAGATGGCTAAGTGTGAAAACCTAGCAAAAAGGGGATCCGTTCTATCATGGCATTACTCCCCTTTTATAGTGTAAAGAAGAGATAATGTATACAATACGTGTCGTGTATAAATGCTAAGGTGTCTACCGCTCGGGGCCATAAGCGTACCATGCCCGAGCCCGAGCCTCGGGTCCCCTGGAGGGGATGTCCTGGTTTGGACGCGTGTCTTGGTGCCTCCTGCGTCCGTGTCCGTCGCCCGAAGGGGTGAATACCCCGAGGGTCTAATGGGGATCCTCTGGTCCCGTCGTGACTCTTGGTTTGCCGGGTCTGCGTCATGGCGTGGTGTCGATATCCCGAGGGTTCCTGGACCCGTGTCGAGGAGGTGAAGCTGCAAGCAAATGAACAGTGAAGTTGTATTTCCCTGTGCAGGGTGACGCGTGTGATAACTGCTCCCTTTATGTCCCATCAACGGGGGGATGCGAGGAGATAATGGGGCAGTTGGTTCGTCAGGGCAATCGATTGCCCTGTCACTACGTCGTGGGAAGCAGGGACATTAAATGCGGTTGTTCCCCACTACCAAGTTGGTCTTCCCAAGGTGCGCCCGAGGTCAAGCACCGAGAGAAGGAAGGAAAGGCCATGGTGCGGACTTTTTCGCCCTCGAGCGAGGCGGAGATGTCTCGCCCGAGAGCCAAGGTCCCGGGCGCCGCAAAACCGTCCTTGGGAGCTCACACGTCCCGGGCGAGGCGGAGCTCGTCCCCCCGAGGCCCCCGACCTTCGGGATTGGGAGGGTTTTGGTGAGAGCGGGCCGCATGGGCCGCCGTTGTGTGGGCCGATTTGGTCTATGAACCCGGGGGTCGAATGAGCCTCGTTATGCAATTTGTTTTTTCTAGTCCTCCATATTAACGTTGATCCCAACGATCGTTTATTTTCTATAACTCCTCGAGTTTTACCCCGAGCCTTTTCGGCTTTGGTGGGGGTTTGATTTAGCAAGTTGGGCCTCGTTTAGAGGAGTATCGGAGATGGGCTGTTTTGGGCCTTTAATTGGGCCAAAAGGATGTCCCGTGTATTAAGTCCTTTTAACCTTTTCGGCCGGGGCCGTCCTTCATCCTTCCCAGGCTATCTCCTAGCCCATGATACGTCGTGGGTTTTCATGCCCAGCTGTCGTCTTCCCACCGATCCGTCTTTTTTGGGCCCTTGGGCCGTGTTATCTGTTTCGGGCTTATTTTGCTCGTGGGCGATTATTTTTCGCCCCCGACAAGAGCCCCGAGGGAGTAGAATGACCTCGTTCGGGGTTGGCGGTCGAGTCTCGGTCTTGTTCTCGCTTTTTGATCTTGGGGGGGTGTGGCCGCGAGCGCACCCCGCTGGGTGTAGCTCCCCGAGGCCTCCCGAGGAATGCCTAAATTCCCTGAGGGCTTTTCTTATCATGCCGGTAAGATTTGAACTACCCACTAATTTGTGCAAAATGTGCGAGGATGTCCGAGGTGCGGGGCAGTCCGAAGCCCGCACTTATGTGCGCAAGGTCGTTCCTGCACCTCCCCCGTTTTTTACTTACGCTCCTCTGCCGCCCCGCCGGGAAGGGAGGAGGAGGGGAGTAGTGCCATACTGCCCCGTGAGCCGAGTACGACAAACCCCATTGAGCGTTGTAATGAAAAAATCTAAGCGGAGTGCCCGTGCCGCCGGAGGGGGTCGGTCCGGTGCTCTAGGATGCACTCCATGAGAACTCTCGGGCCTCTTAGCAGATCCGGGTCCCGACAGGTCGGGTCTCGAGGGGCCGGGCCTCCCACGGATGGGACATCTCTATAAGTGGTTACCGTAAGTCTTAGATACGCCTAGGAAATCCCGAGCCCCGAGAGCTTCAGGCTCGGCGGTTGTGTATTTCCCTTTGGTCCCTTGCTCGGTCGCCCCGAGGCATTTGTAGAAACCCGGGAGGCCCGGCTTTAGATCCTCCGACCGTATGGTGGGCTCATGGCCGGCGTTCCCCTCTCGGGATCGCGTATTGCGGTGATGTTTCGTTCCTGCCCGAGGGGCTCGGAAGTGTCTCCCGGGGAGACTTTCAAATAACAGATCGACATTTTACCCTGCGGGTTCGGGCGCATTTGGCACGCCTTTTCACGTTACCTCTTGAGGAGGCGATCGCTGTTCGATGGGATGGTTTGCCGTGGTGTGCGCAGAGTCCGCCGCTTGCCGTATTAACCGCAGGGCCCACCGCTGCCAGGGCTCTTCGCCGCGTTGGATCCGCTTGGTTGGTCTCTCGCCGCGTCGGTTAGGCTAACCCGACGGTTTCCCATCCCCCTTATATATTCTATTTGGGGATTCCGTCGACGGCGACGGCTCCCCTTCATCTCCTTTGCATAGTGCTAGTCCCCGCATTCCCTCGCCATTGCCAAAGCGTAGAGGGAAGAGATCATAGAAAAGGAAGGAGATAAGGGAAAAGCGGGGGCAATCGCACTTACTTGCCGCTGCTCGCTTCTGGCGGGCGGTTGTCGGAAGAAGGGATGTCGCCGCAGGAGATGGAACCCACTCCTCTCCTAGATCCTTTCCCCGGCCGCGGTCATCGGTGACTAAGGCGGTTGCGCCGCGGCCGGGTGGATGAGGGGTCTTCTCACGCCGTCGACGGACGACGTCTTGGCGGGAGTGGTTGGTTCCCGACGCGTCTCATGAAGAGCCGCATCCTCCATCCGGGTATGTCGTAAGTATGATGGATTACCATAGGCGAGGGTTTGGTGTCTTTGGCGAAGTCGGTTTATGCAGCGATTCCGCATTGGTATGGAGTCGAACTCCATCACATTCCACCAAACTCGATTGCCCGTGCATCGATCTTCGTGGCCCTCTCGTGAAGGTTTCACGGGAATCAAGCCCCATTGGGAACTCGAGGTGGTTCTTCAAGGCGGAGTTGAATACCCCGAGCACCGGGCCTCAGGGCTCACCGCGACGCAGGCGCGGGCTGGATCTTGCGTCATCCAACTCCGTCCTTTTCACAAGCATGGGGTGAACCGCACGGAGGAGTATATCCTCTCGCGGCTTATGGGTTCAAACAAGGGGTGGCGGGAAGAATGGTTCTACCTTTTGAACAGCGGAGGGGGTCTTCCGGTATACACGGGAGTGTGATAAGGGTGAAGCCTGATCACTGGCATTATGGGCCGCCGCAACAGGAGCAGCATCATCTGGATGCTCTTCGTGCTACTATCCGTCGTCTTCGTGACCGTGACGTGAATGCGGCGGCGGTTGTGGGCGCTCTCGTCGCCGCCGTTCTTCCGCTCGTGGAGGGCCGCTCCACCTCTCGCGAGATGACTAAGGAGGCCAATCTATCCCGCACCCGGATGGTATTCGAAGATCTTCGGTGAGGCCCCGCGCCGGGTTCGCATGTTTTTGGGTGATAAGACTCCCAAGACAATCCGGGAGATCGCTATGCGTCCAGACCCGGGGTACATCTCCGTGGTAAGTCGTGTCTGCTTGTCATCGCGTGTCTCAATTTTCCTTTCGTGTCGAGGTTTGAATTTAACGTTCCACCTCCTTCCTCCACTCGGGGAGGTTGAATTTCAGAATCGCCTCACGGTCCCCGAGGACCAGGCCCGACGGGGAGGCTAATCGCGCTGTAACGAGCGAAACGGTTGAGGAAGGCTCGGGCGGACTAGAAGAAAAAGCCGCGAAGGTGGCTCTGAACAACCGGGCGGCGAACAACGGGGCGTGGAGAGTCAACGGAGTCCCTCGGCGACGGTTCCGCCTCGTCTTCGGGGGAGAGCGACGTGGCCGACGCGTCGAATGCCGCTATGGGATCTTTGTCGCGCCCGAGGAGCGGTCCGAAGTTAACGGAGTACGCTAGGCACCGGGCCACGGTAGGAGCTCCCCCGTGGGGTGTGTTCCAACCGCCCGGCCTCCTCGACCCCGGCGAAAAATCTGTGAGCTCGAGGATGTCCCCCGATCATGGTCAACCGCCTTCGAGCCGTGGGCAACGGGGAAGGAACCGGAGACTCCCTGTTCCGATTCAGTGCGGCAAGTGGTCGGTTCCCGCACTAGGAGCCGCCAATCCCCAAGTCCGTGTAGTCTAGGGCAGCGGTCACTCCCGAAAGCCGTCCCGAAGTCTTTCGTGAGTTTATTCTCCTTCTCTAGTTTGGTTTCACTTTGTTTCATTCCTTATTTGGTTGTTTCCGATTTTCTTTGTACCCATTTGATAGGAAAGAGTTTCCGAGACGCTTGTTCTTCATTCCAGGGAAGCAACTTAAGCGCGGCGCCAGAAGCTTCCGCAGTCAAGGTAGTCGGGTTGTTCTGGCAGGGGTTTCTTCGACGCCGGTATCTCCTCCCGCGATCCCATCCGTGGTGACCAGCGATGAGGGGCGGGTGTCGGCCTCGGCTCGACCCCGGCTCTAATTCCTTCCGAGGTGCCGCCCCGAGGATACCAGATCCATATGAGGGAGCCTCCCCGGCTCGATCCGGGCCGACTTCTCCTCCCTCGTGCCTCGCCATCTCAAGTGGTGACTATGGAAGGCTTGATCCCTGATGTGGCGCAGCCGAGGGGGTCTCGGGCACGAATACGCGAGGAATGATCCCGTTAGCGGTCTAATTCCCTCGGGCCGGGACCGTTCGGGTCCTCTTGGAGAAGTTCTCCGGGATGAACTGTTTGATGCGGCCGAAGCCTTGCGGCCGTCTTTGGTGCCAACTAATGATCTTGATTGGCGATTTGCTCGCCGTCCAATTTGAACACCTGCCGCCCCGAGGGAAGCTTCGAGCGGCTCCATCCGGGGTGACCCGGGGGCCCGCCGTGAAGGCCCCTAGAGTTCTTTTGGCCGACTTCCCGGCATGAGGGAAGATTTAGGCTACGTGCCACTTTCCAATGACCCTTGTGCCAGGGTGGTCATGCGATCGAGCTTGGGGGTCATCGGAAGGAGGCCCCCGGCCTCGAAATCCACGACCGCCCCGAGGTCGATGCCACGGGGAGAGTATGATCGGATCAAGAAATGGGCTTACCGAGGGCCTGGATACAATGATCAAACTCTGCGCCATCGCTTGTCTCAAACCGACGAGGTGCAGTCGCTCTTTCTTTGGGCTCCTTCTTTGTCTTGATACCTGTTCTGCCCGTTTTGATTCTTGAGGTGTCTTGATGTTCGCAGAGCTTGAAGCGGTTTGCCCGCGAGAAATCGGGAGTTGCCGAGGAGGAACGTCACGGGTTGGGATGCCCTTAGGCAAACCCATGCCGAGCTACGTGAGTCAAAGAGGGAGGTGACCCGCCTCACCGAAGCTTCTCACTTAGGGCAAAAGAGCCGCTTTAAGTTTTCGGGCGATGGAGCTAGAGACGGCCAAGTCCATGGTCGCTAAGGCAAAGTCGATCTCGACCAAGCCATTCGTGATCGTGAAGAGAGTTGGGTCGAATCCGAGAAGATTTTTGGAGGAAACTCGCCTTGAGCTTGTCGGGCCCGGGGAGGAGGCCAAGAGGCAATCGAGAGATGGCCAACTCTCCGAATACTCGGGTGGAGGAGCCGACAAGAGAGGTGGACTCGGCCAAAAAGGATGCTGAGGCGGCCCGAGCTTCGGTCCGTTAATGAGCACAATGAAATGCTTTAATGGAAGCGGATGTGGAAAGGTATGACTTTTTTCGATTCTCGTTTCCACTTGCCGGATGGCTTCCCTTGTTATGGTCCTTTACCCCATTTTTCTTCCCTTGCGCAGGCGGAGAGGCCGAGGGCCGAGGCAATAGAAGCCGCCACCAACATGTCTCAATGCACGAATGCCGAGGAGGGCTCACGCAAGGAGTTGGAAGCGGTCGTCTTTGGACCATATCCGTCGATTTGGGCCTCTCGGATCTGGTGTCGTACATCCGCTTTGAGTCGGCCGAGCGCCCTCGGGGGTACGTCCGAGGTGAGATTCGAGCGCGTTCGCAATGGGATGAAATGCCGCCTCGTGATAATGTGCTCGCATTTCCCCGTCGGATGAAACCCTCAAGATTCTTTCGGACGGCTTCTTTCTTGGCGTCATGATGAAGAAGAAGAAGGCGTCGTTGATGAGAGGACGGATGAGCAAAAGATCGCCGACCTTCATGCTCGGGTGGAGGGCCCGCAAGCGCATTGGCCACTCATTTTAAAGATGAAATTGCTCCCGCCTTCTCGCCCATAGAGTCGGGTTACGAAGCAGCCCCCGAGCCCATGGAGGCATCCTCCGAGGACGTCTTCGCGGGTTTGTTGAGGGAAGGTGATGAGGAGATGAGTACCTCGGTGAATCCCCTTTACAACCCTCTGTACCTGACGTGGGGCCGGATAATACCCAGGGCCCGTGATTTCCTTTGGGTTAAGTCTGTAAATAACTTGTGGTAGGTGGCCCGAGTGGTTTTTTGTAACCTAGGGATCTTTGTGCTTGGTACCTTAGCGAACATGTTACCCTTTTGCTTCTGTCTTACTTAAGTGCTTGAATTGCCTTCGCATTTTTTTTTTTTTCGAGTTGATTTGGCTATGGATACCCTCGTGGGTGGTTCTCGAGCCTTTCCTCTCGTTCTTAACTGTATGAAAGATTCTCGCAGATTTAAGTGTGCCATAAGCGTTTAAAAAAGGATTTCTTCAAAGCATTTACATTTCTTAGTTTCTTCAAGGGGTCACCGTAAGGGGAGGGGTTCCCCTCCGTAGCCCCGAGGGAGGTTTTTGTCTTTGGAGTTTGTTTAAGACAAAACCTACCTAAGAAAAATACTTTGACTCATATCTTTTTCAAGGGAGAAGATTCTCTTTATTGCTTTTGTACAAGATGTGTATGTACACGGCATATTCTTTTGGCCCTAAGGATAGAACCGGCGGGTTGTTCTATATTCCAGCGTTTGAGTAGACTTCACCCTTCTCGTTCTTAAGCTTGTAAGTTCCGGGCTTGAGTACCTCGGCAATGAAATACGGCCCCTCCCATGGGGAGCGGCTTTGTGTCGCTCTCGGTTGTCCCTTCTTAATTTTAATCTTGGGTCGCCAACTTGGAAGCTTCGGGGCTTTAGCTTTTCGGGCGTGATATCGCCTAAGTGATTTGTTGGTATCGGCGAGTGTATTAGTGCTATGTCTCTTGCTTCTTCTAAGCGATCTAGGAGTCTTCCCCGGCCCTCTTGTTGCCTTGTTCGGTGTAGTTTTGAAGCCTTGGGGTCCATACTCTATGTTAGAGGGGAGTATGGCCTCGGATCCATAGACCGGGGAAGAAGGGTGTGAATCCCGTTGCCCCTGTTCTTCGTCGTTCTTAGGCTCCATAGAACGGACGTCGCCTCCTGGTACCACCTTTACCGTCATCGACCGAGTTTGTTGAAGATTCTTGGCTTGAGGCCCTTCAAGATCATGCCGTTGGCTCTTTCCACTTATTTGTTGGTCTTCGGATGCGCAACCGCAGTTGTGTATACTCACGATGTTGTAATCTTCGTAGAAGTCTAGGAACTTTTTTTCCAATGAAGTTGGTTCCATTATGCATGTGATGATCGAATTCGGGACGCCAAACCTTGAGAGCAAATCTTCAAACAACTTTCTTGCTTTTCTCCGGAGGTGTGATAACCGGTCGGGGCCTCGATCCATTTGGAGAATTTGTCTATTGCGGGCCGGAACATGAGTGTAGCCCCGGGTGCTTTCTTGAGAGGTCCAATCATATCCAATCCCCATACCGCGAATGGCCAAGTAATCGGGATGGTTTGTAGAGCCTGTGCCGGGAGATGGGTCTTATGGGCGTAGTATTGGCAACCTTTGCAGGTTCGGACTATGTAATTTATGTCCCGTACTGCTGTTGGCCAATAGAAGCCTTGTCTGAACACCTTTCCCACTAGGGTGCGTGGGGCGGCATGGTGCCCGCACTCTCCTCCATGAGTATCTAACAACAGCTCTTTTCCTTGTTCTCGGGAGATACTCTTCTGAAATATTCCTGAGGCCCCTTTCTTGTATAGTTCTAGATCGTCTCCAATCATTGTGAACAATTTGGCCCGACGGGCTACGCGCCTCGCTTTGGTCTTGTCCTCGGGTAGCTCTTCTCGGGTCAGGTAGTTGATCAGCGGTAGTCGCCAATCTTGTGCTTCTTCCTCGATTTGCATGGCCTCTGGCTGTTGTTGTGGTACCTCTGGAGGGACCTCCTCTTCTGAGTTTTGTCTTTGATTTCCCAAAGAGGGTACCGTAGCCCCCGAGGGGGTTGGGTCAGCCCCCGAGGGATCTCCCCGGTCCCGGTACTTGACGGAGGGTTGGTAGAGGTCCGTGTCAAGATATTTGGGGGCACAAAGTGGCCCCTTGTAGATGCGATCTTTGCTAGCTCGTCTCGCCGCTTCATTGTACCTTCTTGGAGTGTGACGATGTTCGAGGCCATGAAATTTTTCTTCCAACTTTCTTACCTCCTAAGAATACGCCTCCATTTTTGGATCGTGGCGGCCGAGGCCTTCATCACTTGATCCACCACGAGCTGGGAATCCCCGGTTTCCAGCGCCGGACCGAGGTCGATCGCGATGCGGAGATCGTTGACCGTGGCTTCGTGATTCTCGCTACATTGTTTGAAGCTTGGAAGTGTAGTCGATCGCATACCTTATGTGAACCCCGAGGGGTGAGATAAAGAGTAGGCCTGCCCCTGCTCCTGTCTTCATAAGGGATCCGTCAAAGAACATCGCCCAAAGATTCCCGCTTGGATTGGTGCCTTGGGGGGCGAAAGTGTCCGGTCCATTCCGCAGAACGAAATCGACAAGGACTTGAGACTTGATGGCCTTGCATGGGCGTATGTATCGGCGTCTCGCTCATGAGCTCTTGCCCATTTGGACACCCTTCCTGTGGCTTCTTTGTTGTTTATGATTTCCCCGAGGGGGAATGCTGAGACTACCTTGACCGGGTGCGCCAGGAAGTAGTGTTGGAGCTTTCTTTGTGCTAGTACCACGGCGTATAGTAGCTTCTGCATCGGAGGGTACCGGGTCTTGGTGTCTGAGAGTACTTCGCTAATGAAGTAGACAGGTCGTTGGACTGGTAAGGAGTGCCCCTCTTCTTGTCGCTCGACAACTATGGCCGCGCTTACCACCTGTGTGGTAGCGGCCACGTAGAGGAGTAGTTGTTCTCCGGGGTTCGGCGGTACTAGAACCCGGCGGGTTGGTGAGTATCCTTTTAAGTTGCCGAGAGCCTCTTCGCTTCGATGGTCCAAGTAAAGTGCTGATTTCTCGTAAGTCGGACAGGGGGTAGTCCTTTTTCCCCGGCCTTGAGATGAATCTGCCGAGGGACGCCAAAGGCCCCCATGAGCTTTTGGACTCCTTTGAGATTGGTGATTGGATCCATATTGGTTACCGCTGCAACCTTGGTTGGGTTGGCTTCAATACCTCATTTGCGATACAATGAATCCGAGGAGCATCCCGCGAGGGACCCCGAATACACATTTCTCCGGGTTGAGCTTGACCCCTTTTCGCGTTCGGGCATTTGAGCGATGCCGCTAAATCACCTACGAAGTCCGTTGTCTTTTTGACTTCACTACGATGTCGTCGACGTAAGCTTCAACTATCCGCCCTATAAGTTCGCCGAACACATGTTGCATGCATCGTTGGTAAGTGGCTCCGCGTTCCTCACCAAAAAAGGCATGGTGAGGTAGCAAGTACATCCCGAAGGGTGTGATGAAAGAAGTCGCAAGTTGGTCGGACTCTTTCATTTTTATTTGATGGTACCCGAGTATGCGTCAAGAAAGGACAACGTTTTGCATCCCGCCGTAGAGTCAACGATTTGATCGATTCGAGGTAATGGGAAAGGAACTTTGGGACATGCTTTATTGAGACTAGTGTAGTCAACACACATTCACCATTTTCCATTCTTTTTTTTCTACTAATACAGATTCGCTAGCCACTCGGGTGGGACACTTCCTTGATGAACCCGACCGTCATCGCTTTCGCACCTCCTCTCCGATGATCTTGCGCTTTGGCGCCGACGAACCGCCTCGCCGGCCGCCGCATCGGGTTTGGAGCCGGCCCGGATGTCTGGGGAGTGCTCGGCGACTTCCCGGTATGCCCGGCATGTCCGAGGAACTCCATGCGAACGCCGGGCGTCGCACGAAGAAAGTCGACGAGCATCGCTTCCTATTTTGGGTTGAGCTCCGAACCGATGGTCGGCAGCCTTCTCTCCGTGACGTTTAGGGTCAAGCGGAATGGTTTTTGTTGCCTTGAAGCTTCAAAGCCGCCTGTGTGTGCCGCTTGGCCTCGTGTTCCTCATGCATTTTGTCAAAGCTCCTTGAGACCTCAGCGATGAGTGTCTCTCGATATGGCGAGTGCCTCAGCGTATTCAACGCTTTCGATGTCACAGTTGTATGCATGGTGATATGTCGGACCAGTGGTGATGACCCCGTTGGGCCCCGGCATCTTCAGTTTGATGTATGTGTAATTAGGTACGACCATGAACTTGGCGTAACATGGCGCCTAGTACCGCAAGGTAGACTCCTCTGAACCCGAGGACCTCAAAGGTCAAGGTTTCCCGATGAAAGTTCGAGGGGGTCCCGGCATACTTGGCAAGTCAATCTGCCCGAGGGTTTTACTTGTTTCCGGGGACAATGCCGTTGAAGGCCGGCCCCCTCGGGCGGATCTTAGATTTATCAATTTTGAGCAAATCGAGAGTCTCCTCGTAAATGAGGTTGAGGCTGCTTCCTCCGTCCATAAGGACCTTGGTCAGTCTCGTGTTACCGACGACTGGGTCCACCACCAATGGATAGGCTCCTGGGTTAGGAATATGATGTGGATGATCCTTTATATCATACGTGATTGCCTGATCTGACCATTTGCGAAGCTTGGGGTGGCTGGTTCTACGGAAAAACCTCCCGTCGCTCTTTCTTCTCTGCCGAGCGGTCATGTTACTTGTTCCCCGCCTCGAAGATCATGAAGCAGTTGTCGACCTTCGGAAACTTAGAATCTTCCCCGTCCTCCCCCTCGGGTTCTTCTTTATTTTCTTCCCCCTCGGGGATCGCCCCGAGCTTGTTGAAATGCTTGCGGTGGGTCTTGCATTCCTCTAAGGTATGCTTGACGGGTACCGATGGTTTGTGCAGGGGCTTTTTAAGCATGTCATCAAACTTGCCCCGGGGGGTGCCCGAGGCCCCTTTCGGTCCTTTGCCGCGACAAGGTCATCTTCGAGGTCGCCCGGGCCAATCCCCTTGCCCCGTCTGTTTTTGTTTTTCTTCTTCTTTTCGGGCGCGCGGGTGGGTTTGATCCTCGGCCTCGTCCTCGGTGTTTTCCTTTCTTGGAAGCTTGGTCAAACAATGTCCGACAGACCTCTTCACCGCTTGCGAACTTGGTCGCATTATCCATAAGATCATTGGCTTGGCCGGGTCCGGCATCCCAAGTTATCGACAAGTTCTCGGCAGGTGGTACCAGCCAAGAATGCTCCTATGACGCCGGAATCCGTTACGTTCGGGAGCTCATTCCTTTGTTTTGAGAAACGCCGGATGTAGGCGCGCAGGATTCGTCGGGCTTCCGCGACAATTCCCCGAGGTCCCGGGAGTTTCTAGGGCGCGGTATGTGCCTTGAAAATTCCTCGAAAAAAAACCCGTACCAAGTCATCCCAGTTTGTGATTTGATTGGGCGGGAGGTGCTCGAGCCACGCTCGTGCTGATTCGGAAAGGTAGAGTGGTAAGATTCGAATGATGACCTTATCGTCATGAGCACTGCGAAGCCTGGCAGGCCAGGCGGTAGTCGTCTAGCCTGGACCTCGGGGCGTGTTTCGCCGAATACTTCTCTATATGGCTCGGGGGCCGAAAGCGTGTCGGAAGCGGCGCCCTTCAGATTTCTCTGGTGAAGACTTGCGGTCCTGGGGGATCAGGTGAGCTGCCTTGCTCGTTGCGGCTTCCTCGACGTTGTTCAATTTCTTCTCGTAGGTCGGGGAGCCGTTGATTGTCTTGTCGGTTCCGCCCCGACTGTCCCCTCGGCTGGCTTTGGTTTGGGCGGTTTTCCTCAAGGCGTTCCCAGACATCACGGTTGGAACGGTTGTCAATCAAACGGCTCCCCGATAGGACGCGTTGGGGCTTGGCTTTGATCGGGCCTCGGCAGAGGCTTGTCTACCGCGAGTTGACTCGACGTCTAGAGGTCGCGTAGTTCCCGAAAGCCGAGCTCTCGCCTTGTTGGGCGGCTTTGTCAAGGAGTTCCTTGAGTCCGTCTCGTAGCCTCCTCCCTTCGGTGGTTGAGGGTTCGGGCATTTCCCGAACGAGCATCGCGGCCGCGGCTACGTTAAGGCTGGCGCGGTCGAAAGGAGCCGGCACCCTCAAGGGACGTGAATTGTTCCCAGTATTGGCCTGGCCACTCGGGGCTTGAGGCACTCGTGGGTTTCTTCTTCGTTGTGCCTGCTCTCGGCGGATGGTTTGATCTAGCCATCGGACTCGCGCGACCTCGGCCCGGTCGAGCCGATGTCTTGTAAGTGCATGCTTTGCCGGCGGGGACCGCCCCGGACGCACGAGGGGGCGGATGCGGCCGGCATCGGTGGAGCGCGTCGTCGAGGTGGGACTTCGCATCACTTTCCTCGGGATCTGTAAGTTGTCCATCTACGAGCTCCACGTTATAGCATTCGAAGGGATCATAATATTCATTATCGAAAAGACCGGACTCAAAGCTTTCTACAACACGGGGTGCCCTAGGATGATACCCTAAGCTCGGATACTTATCATGAAGCTCCCGAAGTAGGCGCCAACCGTTCCTTGGTGAGGGGGCACCCTTGGCCCGGTGGCGAACAAGCTGTCCCAACGGGCTGGCCGCGCGGGGATAGTTGTCGTGGTGCGCCTCGCCACCATTTCGTGCACCATTGGCGGGGGGCTCTCGTTCGCCGCGTCGCCGTGGTGGCGGACCATCGGCGTGGTGGTGGCCGTACCCAATGCCTTGTGGATGTCCGGGCGTTGTCGCCGTGCGCCGCTTCGCCCACACGTCCGCTCCTCCCGTGGCGAATCGAGGGCTTGCCGCCGGGCTCGCGGGCTCTTCGTCGCCATGTCCTACTCTTTTCAAGTGCCATCGTGGCCGCCGCTTTTCTTTGGCGGTAGCGGCCTCTTCCTCCCCATCGGTGTCAACGAGCATGGGAAGAGGTCGTGGTTGAGCTGCGCCTCATGCGTCGTCGGTTTGTCGTTGCGTCCTTTGGCGGCGACGACCATGATGGCGATTGCGCCCCTTGGTGACCGAGATGCGGTTGTCTTCCGACTCGATCGAAATAACGTCATCTTGAAGTCACGCCCCGCCCGTGAACTCGAGGTCGCCGAACTGAATCGTCGTTCCTCGACGAGCTCGTGTTCGGCGAACAGACGGAAAAGGATGGTGATGTCGCCATCTAGGGTTATGGGAAGTAGTCGACGACAGCGTTCCCCTACCTAGCGTGCCAACCGTCGGTGTTTTGAGAACCGGGGTATCCCAAGCACCGGCAATAATTTATAGGCGGTGCGCTCCCCGCCCAGTGGCGTGTGCGAGCTGGAAGACGAAGGGTTTATCCTGGTTCAGGCCATGGGGCCCTACGTCCAGCAGTAGTGTCTTTTCGTGTTACCTCGCACCAAATGTGCACAAGAACCGAACTGATTACAAGTGATTTCGGGAGAGAAGATGAACTTCAATCCTGGGATGAGATGGCTAAGTGTGAAAACCTAGCAAAAGGGGATCCGTTCTATCATGGCATTACTCCCCCTTTTATAGTGTAAAGAAGAGATAATGTATACAATACGTGTCGCCTATAAATGCTAAGGTGTCTACCGCCGGGGCCATAAGCGTACCATGCCCGAGCCTCGAGCCTCGGGTCCCCCGGAGGGGATGTCCCTGGTTTGGACGCGTGTCTTGGTGCCTCCCCGCTTCCGTGTCCGCCGCCCGAAGGGGTGAATACCCCGAGGGTCTAATGGGGATCCTCCGGTCCCGTCGTGACTCTTGGTTTGCCGGGTGCGTCATGGCGTGGTGTCGATATCCCGAGGGTTCCTGGACCCGTGTCGAGAAGGTGAAGCTGCAAGCAAATGAACAGTGAAGTTGTATTTCCCTATGCAGTGTGACGCGTGTGATAACTGCTCCCTTTATGTCCCATCAACGGGGGGATGCGAGGAGATAACGGGGCAGTTGGTTCGTCAGGGCAATCGATTGCCCTGTCACTACGTCGTGGGAAGCAGGGACATTAAATGCGGTTGTTCCCCACTACCAAGTTGGTCTTCCCAAGGTGCGCCCGAGGTCGTTTACCGAGAGAAGGAAGGAAAGGCCATGGTCTGGACTTTTCTGCCCTCGAGCGAGGCGGAGATGTCTCGCCCGAGAGCCAAGGTCCTCGGGCGCGGCAAGAACCGTCCTTGGGGGAGCTCACGTCCTCGAGCGAGGTGGAACTCGTCCCCCGAGGCCCCGACCTTCGGGATTGGGAGCAGGTTTTGGTGAGAGCGGGCCGCATGGGGCCGTTGTGTGGGCCGATTTGGTCTATGAACCTGTGGGTCGTAATGAGCCTGTTATGCAATTTGTTTTTTCTAGTCCTCCATATTAACATTGATCCCAACGACTTTTTATTTTCTATAACTCCTCGAGTTTTACCCCCGGGCCTTTCGGCCTCGGCCGGGGTTTGATTTAGCAAGTTGGGCCTCGTTTAGAGGAGTATCTCGGAGATGGGTCGCTTTGGGCCTTTAATTGGGCCAAAAGGATGTCCCGTGTATTAAGTCCTTTTTAACCTTCGGCCGGGGGCCGTCCTTCATCCTTCCGGCTATCTCCTAGCCCATGATACGTCGTGGGTTTTCATGCCCGGCGTCGTCTTCCCACCCGATCCGTCTTTTTTGGGCCCTTGGGCCGTGTTATCTGCTTTCGGGCTTATTTTGCTCGTGGGCCGATTATTTTCGTCCCCCGACACCCCCCTTAAGGCAGCGGCAGGGGCTCTTCCTTCCGCTCGAAGCTCTTAGTCCCCTAGATCCAGATCTCTGCCCCCCTCCCCCCTCTGTCTCGGCCTCGCCCGGCGGGAGGGAGGGGTCTCATCGCCGTCGTCCTCGGTAGTATTAGGTAGCTAGCTAGTTTCTTTGCCTTTGTGCTTGGCCGATAGGGGCCTCCTCATCTCTTTCGTCGCCTCCGTCGCCGGTGGCCTGGTTGCCATGGTTTTCCTCGGCACTCTCTCCGCCGCCGTCATCGCCGACAACAAGTTACGTGGCACTAAAAAATCTTCCCTTCCCTTCCACCAAAGCGAATCCCTCCCCTCCCCCACACCCATCCTCGCCGCCGCCGGATTTGCTTTCCCCACCGCTCAATCGCCACACCCCGGCCGCGAATCGGGTCGCCGGAAATTCGATTCGGTCCCTCGTGTCGGAGATCCCGTCAACGCTCATCGATTCGTCACCGGCTCGACTTGATTTTCATTCCCATCTCATCCTCCGCTTCCGTTCAGCACCAAGTAGTAGCAGCTTTGAATCTTGCAAGTCGTCCACCGTTTTCTCGAAGTTACGCCACGCCATCGCCCCCGAGTTCGTCGTTGGCCACCATATGGATTCCTCGAGCCAACTCCTCACTCTCGGCGGCAGTTCAGCAAGACCCACCTCGTCGAGAGATGCACATCGCTGCGGTCTCGGTGACCCCTCCTCAACCTCAGCTCGAAGTAGGAGGCCCTTCCGCCCGACGTTTTCAACGTCGATCCAACGGCGACGTCCTCACCGGCGTTTGCGTCGGCATCCTCAAGGTTCAACGCGCGTGTTCGGTTTCGTGGAAGATGTATGCGTACATGTCCTTTGGGAGCACACTTGTATAATCACCTATGAGTGATCTTGTAATGCTGCTCTTTATATATATATATAAGAGTTTTCCAGTAAAAAAAAGCTGCACAATAAAAATCTTATAACCGAGCCAGTATTTTTTTTTATTGTAATGATGAGAGGAAAGAGAAGTGTTTGGTTGTCTTATGCAAGTAATAAGTTTGAATTTTGGTTAAATTTAAGATGTGTTAACTTTTCAATATTCTTGGAATGACTTACAATTTAGAACGGAGTGAGTGCCAGGCAAGAGATAACTAATGTTTAACTTTTTTAACTTAGATTTTTAGTCAAATAGTTTACTCTATTATTGGTATTGCTAAAAGATGAGAGAACTCATCATAACAGAATACAAGTAGTACACCATTGGATGGCTGATGGCTTCACGCCGCGAAAGAAATGCACACAGCCCTGTCAGTCGGCATCACTTTCTCGGGTACACCGCGCCTTCGACGAGCGCATCACACAGCCTCTGCAGCGACACGTTGGATGATCCGCCCTCCTCCACTGCCTTCCGGCACGCGGCTTTCATCTCCTTGACCTTGTCCCTAACCTTCCTCGCCGTCTCGCCGTCGCCCATGAGAGCCTTGACCGCTCGCTCCAGCTCGCCCGCCGCCACAAAGTTCTTCCTCTTCCTTTCCACGTCCATCGCCAGGGCGACGCCCATGTCGGCCACCAGCGTGAACGCGTTGTAGTGCTGCTCGGCGCCGAGCGGCCATGGAACCATGGGCACGCCGTGCCAGAGGCTCTCGAGGATCGAGTTCCAGCCACCGTGCGTGACGAAGCCTCCCACGGCGGCGTGGGCGAGTATCTCCTTCTGCGGCGCCCTGGCAGGCCACACGAGCCCTCTGTCCTTTGTCCTCTCCAAGAACCCCGCCGGCAGCAGCTCCGCGAGGTTCCCGTCCGTGGGCATCTTCGTGCGCGTGCCGGGCGGCGGCGGCCCGCGCAGCACCCACAGGAATCGATGCCCGCTGCGGTCCAGGGCGTGCGCTATCTCGTGCGCTTGCGGCGCCGTGAAGCAGCCTTGGCTTCCCAAGCAGAGGAACACCACAGAGCCCGGAGGCTGCGAGTCGAGCCAGCGCACGCACTCGTGGCGGCGCGCCTGCTCGCCGTCGCCGGCGGGCGGGGTAAAGGGGATCACCGGCCCGATCGTGTACACCGGAGGTGCCCGGACACCGCGCGTGCACCGCCCGTCCGCGATGGCCGCGAGGACGCGCGGCTCAGCCTCGGCGACGGTGTTGAGGATGATACCTCCGGCTTCCATGTAGCGCCTGCCGTTGTACAGGAACCAGTGGTAGGTCCGGATCTTCCTGTTCTCCAGCCCCGTCGGCAGGCAGGACGCCGGCACCAGCGGCAGCCCGGGCACGTCGACTCCGCCTTCCAGTTCTTCGAACTCGACGTCGCCGGCGACCTCCTCGTCGAGCGCCGGGGAGCGCAGCAAGAGCGCGCACATCGCGGCGCTGACGATGAGGTACACATAGGCCGGCACACCAAGCTCGTGCGCCGCGTCGAACAGCGTCGTGCAGAAGATGTCGACGACGACGCCGGCCACCGGGCACGTCAAGCCGGCGACGGCCGCCTTGACGTGCGGCGAGTACAGCTGCACGTAGCAGGAGACGTACTCCTCGATGCCCGAGGTGTCGGTTAAGGGTGCCACTAATGGCAGATGGTGGAAGCGGATGGCGAGGCCGGCGGCCTCCTCCTGGCGTATGTGCTCGGTGATCTCGGACGCCCGCGTCACGTCAGGCTCCGGCATAATGAGCACGGTGATCGTGAGGGGCCGTGCGCTGCGTGCGAGCAGCCGCTTGCCGAGCTCGAGCATTGGCATGAAGTGGCCAATGCCCCAGACGGGCACCAGGACGAGGGTCGGAGCAGCCATTGCTGGATCGACGACGTCTGTTCGTAAAATGGGACAAGAAACAAGATGGGTGTGAGGGAAGTGACTAATGATAGAGCAGCGAATTCATCATCTAGAGGGGCTTTGTTTTCGTTTTATTCCAATTCAAAAAAATAAAGAACAAAAACAGAGATGCACATCGAGAAATCGAGGCTGGCTGGTCCCATACATATGGTAGTAGGTGAGATCAACGATGGTAATCTCATCACCCGAAGAAATGGACGGCGAGAATGGCCGCAGCTCTAACGTCTATGTCGGATCGGACGGACTGTACCCATCTAACAGGACTTTTTTTTTTTTTTTTTTGACCAACAACAGGACATTATTATAGCTGGAACATGTCATTATCTCGTGCGTGTATATGGTCCAAAGGCTGCCACACGGGCTGTCTTTTTTTTACTACTTAATTCCGTAAGACCAAGCATTTATTCCGATTCCAATTGAACAACAAATTAGTAGTACTCCTATGTAGTACTGACGTACTGTAGCTATTTATGCACCAGAGGTTACATTACACACACGGGCTTGTTACTGGGGCTCCCAGCGTCAATTCCATATTGGGCCAGTGTACTTCGTATTAGGCCGTCTTCGGCGTGCTTCCTGTCCTTCCTGTG
The DNA here is from genome assembly GCA_015847255.1 of Hyparrhenia diplandra. Taxonomy (NCBI): domain Eukaryota; kingdom Viridiplantae; phylum Streptophyta; class Magnoliopsida; order Poales; family Poaceae; genus Hyparrhenia; species Hyparrhenia diplandra. Next base: position 79,246 of record JADLZK010009377.1, read on the forward strand.
GCCAGGCCCCTTCGTGCTCTGGCTGCTGGGGCAGTAGTGGTCGCCTGGTGCTGGGCCAGCTCGCGCCATGCATGCAGGCCAACTTCTAACACTTGAAATGCCTCCAACAACCCAAGCCCAACTCAGCCAGAGACTATATAATATTATAATCTTTCACCCTACGATTTGGGCACCAAAAGAGGGCTGCCGAGCGTGGCCACGTCGCCTGCTCCTCCCGGCCGTCGGATCGGGCGCACGGAGGGCCAAGATCTAGCGAGTTCCGGTCCTTTTGCACGAAGACCCTTCTATTTAGTGAAAATCAACCCACAGTCCAATGCGAGAGCGGGTCCAGCGTCTCCAGCGCCGTCGGAGTGCAGGCCTTTCTTTCCCCTCTCCGGTGCGGCCTGCGCGACGGCACAGAGCGAGTGCGCCCCAGGCGCGGCGGTGCGGCAGCGCCACGCGAGCGCCGGGGCGCCGCCATCTTGCCCCTCGGCGCCACTCGCGACAATATGGATCGGTTCAGGGCTCCGCCGCTCCCCTCCCGGCTCTCTCCTGTGGGCACGGCACACCAGCGATCCAAAAGCGACACGGACGTAGCTCATCGGCGAATTACGAGACCGGCATGGGATCCTTCCACCTCGCTATTCGCAGTCATCTCAGTCTCAAGGCTGGCGGTCGTCCCCTCCACTTCTGGGCAGGATAACCCCTGCATCTGTTTGACAAAATGCCTCCAAGGCTATCATCGGCTGTACAGGGCTAGAACAATGTAGCAGCTTTATCCATGTCTTGGTCCTATCATGATTTTTTTTTTCTAATATAATTTCGTTGATGTTGCAGCCAGCATCAACACTGAAGCATCTAGGAGCATGAGCTTGTTGAAATGCTGCAGCACCATGGAGCCATGAGTGATTAGTTCCTGTGCTTTGGTTTCATTTTTGCAGGCAAAATAGGGTGACGCAAACCTAACGTACGGCTTTGCAGGCATGGATGCCACGACCTTGTTGTCTTTCGAAAGAAGGCGAGCATCGGTGCTGCGAAGAAGGCAACCAGAATGGCGCTGCACAGCTTCTGTGCGTTCCCTAACTCTTCGTGCCCCCTCCCGTGCTGCAGAGAGCGCTAGGCAGCACCCCAACAGTTGGTAGGGATGCCGCCCACCACGTGCTCGATGAAATGTTTGCAAGGTTTCAACTTGACAGATATTGGAAGATGCATAATTAATTATATCACCAGTGAGATACCTTGAGTCACCCTCAAAGAATGCAATATGTTGCATTTACATCATTTCCTGGTATGATGCAACTAATTCTTCAGCTCAGGGTAGGTTTCACTCTAATCAATGATATTATCCTTTGGATTTTCCATTGTTTTTATCTTCTTTGATTGGTTCTTAACCTATGTATAAAACATGCAAGCAATTGGTTCCAATCTTCAATCACGACCCCTACATTCTTGCAATGTTTTTCAGTCTATAAAACAGAAAACATATACTTTGATCCATACATTTCTCCTTTTGTAGGCAAGCAGAAATAATAAAATTTATATGCTTGCAGAGACAATTATATTGGTGACACTAATGGTTACGTTCTTGTATCAGTGCATTCCCCAAGCATGATAATTTAATTTCTTAAGCTTGCTAATGTCCTATTGTGTTGTTGCCACTTGCCAGCGTAAGCTGTCTTCTGATCTTACAAACTTACCTCCGTTATGTTTCTCAAATGTCTAATTACAATGAGAAATATGTTGAACTTTTTATTACATATTAAGACTATTCAGCCTCATTTCATTCTCAATTATACATTTGCTGACACCAACCTAGCACTAGCGGGATTGATTCCAAACCTATATGTGACTGCAGTCTGCAACTTCTTCCATGAACAGAGGGGGCAAGTTTCTTATATTTGCTTCATATTTTTATGCAAATTTTAGTGAGGCGTACCGGTAGCTGGTGTTTCAAGAGAAAGTTCTGATTCAGTCACTCTACAAGGTAAATATACTTCTTGATTGTAGCTTGATTCGCTCTATTTAGTCTTGATGTACTTATCTGGCCACCACTTTTTTGTAGGTTATGGTCTCTGTATCTGAAAATGGTCTGATTATTCTTTACATAAGGGATGTGGACCATTTCCTCTGGAAATCGCAAAGAATTTACTCAATGTTCCAGAAAATGTTGGCCAAATTATCCGGTCAAGTGTTCATACTTGGTTCTCAACTAATCAGTCCTGATGCTGATAACAGGGTTGCGGATGAGAGAATTAGTACCCTGTTTCCTTACCATGTTGATATCAAAGCTCCTGAGGGGGAGACCCATCTAGATTGTTGGAAAATCCAAATTGAGGAAGACACAAGAAAAATCCAGATGCAAGATAATAGGAACCACATCATAGAGGTACTCTCAGCAAATGATCTTGATTGTGATGATTTGAGTTCAATCAGCGAAGCAGATACTATGGTTCTCAAGAATTACATAGAGGAAATCATTCTCTCAGCTGTCTCCTACCACTTGATTCACAACAAGGACCCTGAATACAGAAAATGGAAAGCTCATACTATCTTCTAAAAGGTTGGTCTGATTTTCTATTCTTCCCTTGAAATCCTAATTGTTAATTCATAATAAGGTTTTTCCTGGAGAACATAATATAAATTTCTTTTATAGTCAAGTGTATTTGTCAACTTATAAATTCAAGAATATGAATTGTCAACCACCACCTGAGTATTTAGATGATGGGGGAGTCCGTCCTTGTGGCAAGCAGTCAAGTCTATTTTCTGCAACAAAATTTGAAATATTGGACAATATGCTCCCAACCATTAGACTTCAGGTGCCCTATTGTCATTGTGCTACCTGAATATAACCTCTGAAATACTATGATCCAAGCAATAGAAATTATGTGTTTGTAAGTTTTTTTTTTTCTTTAATAGGCAATATAGAGTAAGATGCAAGCAATAACAGTTATGTGTTTATAACTTACTATTCATACTTTTTTTTTCTGCAGGTACTGGTGTCCAAAGCTACTGACTACTCATTTTGATGATGCACAAATCCTTTGCTGACTAGGCATGATACGAGTCCCATAGTATCTTTTGTAAAAAAGGATGCATCCTTTGGTGTGATATAGGCTTCAACAAACTTGTATATATTCACGTATCTACGAAGGTCGCTCCACCAAGAATATTTGTTTTTTTGCTTAAACACACACATCTATCTACATTCAATTATTATTACTCTGTACATGAAATATTTTTTTATCAACTATAATACCATGCCTGAATTTAATTTAGTTGCTTCTTACTTGATACAATAATGTTATCCTTTTCCAACAAGAACAGCCTTTCATTTGCTAATGGTGCTAATTTCGTGATCTGACGAAGGCTATGCATGAAGAGCACAAGAAATTTCTGCTTGACTTCGTAATGTTTTCTTTAGCCTTGAACTAAGTAGTGCCCAGTGCTCACACTCATGTTACTAAAAGCATCACACGTGTTCGCTGCAAGCAGCCTACACTGGCCATGCGCGGCACCGCCGCGACATTTTCTAGTATATATAGGATTCTTGGCATAAACCGCGCACCCTGCCAATGAGATGGACGGCGAATTGATTTCAGACCCTTGTACAGTTGTGCTGTATGGCGGCTGTGGCCCAGTGCCAATCTCATCGCTGGATCGCCGTCCAATACACCGCAAAATACACGTCTTCTCGCAACGCAACTAACGCAGACGGTGGTCGCACCAACATGTACAGCAAATGGCTCCCTTGTTGGTTCCGGGAATACTGTATACACACACAATGCGTACACAATAATGTGCGCAGTGCGCGCTCAACTCGGTCACTCACCCACCTGTTAGTTGTTGTGTGCTGTTTCTGCGGAATGGTTTCGCGTAAGGCGCGCCACCGCCGCCATGGCCGTCGTCGTGGGTCTGCTCCCACCGACCGCCTCGGCGTTTCTGGACAACCTCTTGGTCGGCGACTTGGATGGCGGCTGGGACCTCCTAGTGGCGACGTCTGGGTCCTCGGCGTCAGCATCAATGCCGGCGACACGCTCCGTATGTCACTACTCCTTCTGTGCTATGGAGTTTGGCGTTTTTGACTTTTCAACTTCATGTTTGACTATCCGTCTTATTCAAAATATTTATATAAAATAATTAATATTTAAGTATTTTTATTGATAAAATAAGTCATAATAAAATAAATAATATTTATGTAAAAAATTTAAATAAAACGAATCATCAAATAACATTGCACGGAATCCAGGTGACAAGGTGGACGGAGGGAGCACGTCGTGTGAACAACGATGTGTCTACACTACAGTCCTGCATGCACGATGTGCTCTTGTGATTCACTGAAGACTGATGCGTACGATACGGATTGTGATTCTTTGCAGAGTTCGTCTACGATGAGAACGACCACAACGTGGTGAGGGTGAACCAGGACGGCTACAACGCGTGCGACGCGACGAGCAACCTGGGGACGTGGGACACCGGGAACGACTACGTGCAGCTGTCGGAACCCGGCAAGTACTTTTTCATTTGTGGCGTGGCAAACCACTGCACTCAAGGCAGCTCGCCATCACCGCCCTTTGAGTATATATGAGCAAAAGCACGAGGCACGGAATTTCGGTGCCCTCATAGCACTCCTCTAGCTTCTTTCATATCTCATGAGCAATTGTGAGTGACTTGACTTGCTCAAACACTCTATCGTTGAAAGCTTCATGGAATGCACTCACGGCGAGATCATTTGCATATATCTTTTTCTCTTCGGCCGCGGTTGGCTCATTGGGCTTAGCCACCTCAAACTTGTTATCGGTCACAACCCACACTTCTCTATTGATTGACTTGAGGTGTGCGGTCATCTTCACCTTCCAATAGGCAAAGTTGGTGCCATCGAAAGGTGGCGCCTTCTTGGTGTTGTTGACATGGAAAGTCATAGCCATTTTGTCACCGTTGGTTGTTAAGCCACTCAAATACGGTGCCTCGGCTTCGATACCACTTGAAAGGTCCTAATGGCTAGAGGGGGGGTGAATAGCCTATTAAAAATTCTACAAACAACACTAAGCAAGGCGGTTAGTAAATAAGACGGCGTAGCGAATAAGCAAATGCTTCAAACTAATTACGCAAGCCTCCTAGCAATTCTAGCAATTCTAATGTCTCTAATCACAAGCAATGGATAGGTTGCTAAGTTACTCCTAGGTGGACAAGATATACTAACTAATTCTACCACTATGAGCTAACAAGGCTAAGCTAACTAAACAAGCTACACAACACTAAGCACCCTAACAAGATATACTACGAAAGTAATGCAAGAGGTACTAGGATACAATACCACCGGTGTAGTGTCGAGGTTGTAGCCAATCACCGTGATCACCAAGAAATCTCCAACGAGCAAGAACAAGTGACACGATGATTTTTACCGAGGTTCACGTGCTTGCCAAGACGCTAAGTCCTCGTTGTGGCGACACACTCACTTGACGTGTGCTAAGCTTAATGGCCGGTGCCAAAACCCCTATGGGCGCTCAAGCAAATGATCACAAGAGAGGGTCCAACAAGCCACGAGCAATCCACTAGTGCTCCTTTCGCGAATCTCCCGCGGGGAAAGGAACGACCCCTCACAATCACCACCGGTGTGGCTTCAAACAAGCTCCACTTGAGCTCAACACCGCCTCTTGCTCCAAGCCGCTAGGGAACCGGGCAAATTCCCAAGAAAACAAGAATCCCGCGACTTCTCCAAGGATGAAGTGCTCTAGATGCAACCAAGCAATGCAATGCACTTCTATCACTCTCAATCTCACCAAGAATTCGAGTTAGTGTTGGGGAGATGAGTGGAGAGGAGTGTCAAATGCTCACTAGCAAGTTGGAAGCTTCAAATGTGCAAGAGAGAGCCTAAGGAACCAGACCAACCAAGTATATATATGGCTCCTCTCGAAATGGAGCTGTTGCTCCAAAAAATTTGCTCTTTCGGGTGATCGGACGCACCGCCGGAACCACCAGCGGTCCGTCGCGAGTCCGGTCACCGCTTCCCGATCACTACCGACAATGGTCGGGCCCATTACCGGCGCCCTTCCTTCGTCGCGTCCGATCAGCGGATCCGGTCGACCACCGGAAGCATCCGGCCGAGGGTCCGTCGCGGCGTCCGCAAAAAATGCCGCCGGGGGCTCTCGCCAGACGCACTCCACCGGAGCCACCGGTGCGTCGGCGTCCGGTCGAGAGCCAAGCGTCCGGTCATCTCGAAACAAAGAAGAACTTCTTCTTTTTCTTTGCTCTCGCTTCAAACTTGCTCCGCCTCTTGCCGTAGGTTGCCAACACGCCCAAGATGATCACGTTATCACCAATGTTAGCACGTCGATATGTTAGGCGAGATCGGTTAGTGCTCTCATGTCCTAAATGCAATATGCAAGTCAATTGGACCTAGAAGCACTTCATGCAAGGATTGTCGTGGCATCCCCTTGATAGTCGGCTATCTATCCTATAATGTGATCACACACTCTATCGTGTCTTGATCACCGGAAGGAAAACCCTATCAAGTATACCTTTGCCTTGATCTCCCGGGTTCCTCTCAAGCCGATCACCGAGCTTGACGATCCATCATGTCCACCATCATTGTCCATGTTCATGATCATCATGCTCCTTGTCCTCAACCTAATCCTATCTCAAGTCATACACTTAGAGCAAAGGATTAGTCCACAAGTGTGTCATCAATTTTCAAAACCAAACATGAGATTTCACCTGCACCGGCGGGCGCCGCCGCACCTCCCTTCTCTCCCCGCATCGGCACGCTCCGGCCTCACATCGCCATCGCTGCTAGCCGGCGTCCCGAGTCAGCGAGCGGCGCCGGGAGTCCAAACGAGTCGGCACTACCGTTCCATCCGCATCGAGCCCGGGGCGACCTCACCGGCGACCACCGCAACCTACTCCACGCCGAGCGGACGGCGACCCAGCGGCGTTCCTCTTCGACACGGGCGGCAAAGCTCCCGGCCACGGTGACTTGGGCTACAGGCGGCCCGGCCCGCTTGATGGGCCGTGCCTAATCGGACCAGCCCGACACGGAAAGCGGCCCACGGGCCGTGCAGGGCCGCCGGTGAGGCCCGGTGTAATGTGTAGGCACGGCCCGGCGACGCACGCGGGCCAAACAGGCCCGTGCCCTAGCGGGTCGTGCCTAGCACGGGCCCATGCCAGGCCGGGCCAGGCCGGCCCGTTGCTCATATATACCTTTGAGTGATGTGATCAGATGGATAGCGTGCGCCTCGGTGTCATCTCGATCGCGCGACATGCCATTTGGATTGCTGGCTCTCGGTCTCGGCTCTCGGTCTCGGCTGTCCTATGCACCGCGCACGACTGGAAGCCTAAAGATTCTGTAGGACCTTCAGTTTTTAGAGCGTGGATTTAATTTCCACATACGTAGCGCCGAATAAACGCAGAGGCATATACATATGTCCGACGTGATCGGGTACTCCGGTATTTTAGTTGAGGTCTTCACGTTTGCTGAACTCAAACTAAATTCATGTTGGTACTTTAATAAATCCATGTTCATTTTATTGTTACTTTTATATGTGAAATAAATATAGAAGCATTGGATGGCACATACAAGGGATCTGTCTATACATACAAAGGATCTTAGAACTTTCAAATAGATGTAAAGATCAAATGGCTCCAGACGCCAGTGGTGAATTGAGGATTTGAGGCTCTAATATATAACTAAGTTATACATGATCTAATGAGTATGAGAAATTTAAAAAATATCGCACAGGCGCACGTCTTTAAGCGCACCATAGTGTCGTCTGCACACCCAGCGAGCAGCTCCACCCTAAGGCACCGATCGTCTGGTGCAGGCTCGTCTCCCCACTCAAGGATCAAGAACCGCTGCTTCACCTCTATTGCTCGGTCCCCCCCTCTACACCCCCGTGGGCTCAGCCTAGCGCCGCAGCTCCTCGATCCACTGCTCCTATCCGCGTGGCGGTTCTGCGCCCCTTTTTTTGTGCCCCAGCTGCTCACGTAGATTTGCCTAGAGCGTCGACAACTTCTTTGCGCAATTGTCGCACTCCATGGCGGCCTTGACCGACATGCGTGGGAGGTGAGAGGCTGGGAGGTTACCCCAACCCTCACCATCGGGCCACCCCGCTGCTCCACGGAGACAACCCTACAAAAACGGTGGGGAAGCCTTTCCTGGGAGCCAGACCCAACATGCTTTAGGTTCTCAGGCGCACGGACTCTAAAGCATGGGTCAGTTGCATCAAACACGAGAGCCTACAGCTCACGAGCTCGGGCCAGCCTATGGCCCTTCATCAAACACCCTCTAGATATCTCCGCACGAGGCCCAGCTCGTCGGGCTTCTCCACCAGCGGCAGCATCCGCACCACCCGACGGCTCCCTGCTGTACGCCTTGAGCTCTAGACCAGCAGGGGTGAATCAGTGAGAGCTCGTGGGTGGCTGGGCACCCCTCCAACTCTAGAATTTCTTGACTAATTGACAATGTTGGGCACTATAGGCATCTCAGAGCCCGCATATCATTGACTCAGAAGGTTCCATATATTAATGACATAGAACGAGTGAAGGATGTTATCTGTAAGGATGGAAAAAAATTAAATGATCCCTAAAAGGAAGACGTAAACTCAGCCAGAGATTATATAAGATTATAAGATACTCCAGTAGTAAGAAAAAGATTCTTCCAGTTGATCGTCAGCAGTGATCAATGGAGACGCGCACACCCAGCCAGTTGGACGGATGGCGAATTATTTCACACCCGTGTACTGTATGGCGGCTGTGGCCCAGTGCCATGCTCATCGCTGGATTTCCGTCGTATACACCGCAAAATACACGTCTTCTCGCAATGCAACGAACGCAGACGGTGGTCGCACCAACATGTACAGCAAATGGCTCCCTTGTTGGTTCCGTGAATATTAGACATATATATATATATACACACACACACACAATACGTTGCGCTCAACTTGATCACTCACCTGCCTGTTAATTAGTTGCTTTTGCATCTAAGAAAGATGAATATGAGTCTCCTTTGTAAGTGGTGGTGGAGAGTGGAGCATGGAACAGGCATTTGGAAAGATATTATCAAACAAAAATATTTGAAAAAAAGGGAATTTATTGGTTATCCACTAGTCCTAAAAATTCACCTGTGTGGAATGATTTATTGAAGGTAAAAGACATCTACCTTAAAGGCAGGACTATGATAGTGGGTAATGGAAAAGCTACTAGCTTTTGGCATGACAAGTGGTGTGGGAATATTTCTCTTGCTGAGAAATTCCCTAGACTGTATGAAATTAACAATGAGCAGAAGTGCTCTGTGCATATGCTAAAGTCAAGAAGATGGAAGTTGACTTTTAGAAGATGGCTGTATGAAGACCTGCAGGAACAATTGAGAAAGTTAATGGATTTGATTTTCTGGTTTAGCCCAAATGATAAGGAGGATAGCCCAAAGTGGGACTGGGAGAAATCTGGGAGATTCTCGGTCAAGTCCACTTATAAGCATCTGTGTAGTCAGGAAGGGGGAATCAATGTGAAGAAATTATGGAAAGCTAAAGTGCCGTTAAAGATAAAGATCTTCATGTGGCTAGTGTTTCATAATGTGGTGCTAACTAAAGATAATTTGAAGAAAAGAAAATGGAAAGGTGATACGAAATGTAGCTTCTGTCCTGAGACAGAAACTGTTAATCATATCTTCTTTAATTGTCCAACTGTTAAGTATGTTTGGAGTTTACTAGCTTATGCTTTGGGGTCTGAGTGCAGACCTGGGGATGTTAACCAATATTGGCTCTGGGTTCATAGCTGCTTGCCACAATGTCCCAGGCTCCCAGCATGCATATGGTGGGGTTGGCAGCAGTTTGTTGGGGAATTTGGAAAACGCGCAATGATATATGTTTTGAAAAAAAAACGCATCAAGTCGCCAACTGAAATCATTTGTTTGATCTGCTCGTTCTTGACATACTGGGCAGGGCTGATGAAAGAAGAACTCAAGATTCAAGTGAGCCAAGGAGCGGAGGTTGTGAAAGCTGCAGCACTATTCTTCCATGAGCAGGTGATAAATCAGACTCAAGCTGGAATGCAATTAGTCCCTTTCACTGGTTGAAGCGAGGAGGAGGCCTGAAGCATGAAGGAAGCTTTGAAGAATTGATCAACAGCTTAGTTGATAGTCTATTCTATTCGGCGCGTTCCTTTTTGGTGTTTTCTTTTCAGTTTGTTATACTATATCCCTTTTGGTAATCTCTGTGTTGGGGTAGGCAGCGTGGTCTGCGTCTCTTGTTCTGATGAGCCCTCTGTGCTCAGGTAGTAAGTATTCTATAGCGTAAAGTCTCTTAGGTGTAATGGTTAAACGTTGGTCGTACCTTTTGTAATTTCGTTGCTGCTCAGTAATGAAATTCGGTTTCACTGTTATGGAAAAAAAAAATTAGTTGCTTTTGCGAAATGGTTTCGCGTAAGACGCTGCTCATCGCCGCCGCCGCCACCATGGCCGTCGTCGTGGTTGCTCTGCTCCCGGCAACCACCTCGGCGTTTCCAACAAACTACATAGTCGGCGACTTCAACGGCTGGAGACTTGGCGTGAACTACGACGAATGGGCCCTCAGCATCGACTTCTATTGCGGCGACACGCTCCGTACGTCACGTCGTCACCTACATCGCTACGCCTACGCGTGTGAACAAACGCTGTACATTTATGCATGCACGATGTGCGCTTGCGGTTCACCATCTGACTGATGCGTACGATTCGGATTGTGATTCTTCGCATAGTTCATCTACCCAGCGGCCGACCACAACGTGGTCAGGGTGAACGAGGACGGCTACAACGCGTGCGACGCGACAAACAACCTGGGGTTGTGGAACTCCGGGAACGACTACGTGCAGATACCGGTACCGGCGCAACCCGGCAAGTACTTTTCATCTGCGGTATGGGAGACCACTGCACTCGTGGCATGAAGCTTGCCATCGACGCCAATTCCGCCGATGATTAGATGGAGATGTTTCGCAGGTCCCTACTATACTAATAAAAGTACTCCCTCCGTTCCACAATACTTGCAATTTTTTGACTCATGTAAAGCTGTGTTTGACCTCTCGTCTTATTCAACTTTTTTTAATAAATATTACCACTTTTGTTATGACTTATTACATCACTAAAGATATTGTAATGACGTTTTGTTTGTTTTATAATTTACATAAAAAATTTGAATAAGACGAGCAGTCAAAACACGATTTATATGAGTGAAAGAATTACAAGTATTGTGGAACGGAGGGAGTACAATAAGCACTAGCACAGCGTGCGAGTGTATATCCACATACAAATAAAGTAAATATGCAATAAAACACATAAGAGACAAAAGTTCATAGAAATTTCACTTTATTGTTCATCAAAGATACTATCGTCTAATAAAAATTGGTAAATCTTTTGCCTCCGTTCTAAAAAAATTGTTCGTCAAAGAATTAATTACAAAGTACAATTTATCATTTTGATATACAATAAGAGAATTGTGTGACTTCCGTTTCCTAAGGCCCCGAGAAGGGTCCAGCGGCGTTGGGTCAGCAGATGACCTCCGATTAAACTATGTCAACGGTCAACGTTGCCGTCTCCGAATAAATGAAAGTTGTGTCCATGTATTATATGTGTCGGCGTTTCGAGGAAGCGGTGGGTGCCTCGGTGCCGGCAATAAAGAATTTATAAGCCGTGTGCCTCCTCCCTCGATGGCGTAGCGCAAGATGGACACGGACGCAGCGGTTTATCTGGTTCAGCCAACGGGGCCCTACGCCCCCCGGGGGTGTGTCCCGCTCGTGTTACCTCGCGCTCAAAGGTGAGCCCCGCAGCAGGGGTTACAGCGGCCGCGGGGAGAGACGCGGGTCTCAAGCCCCACGATAGGGGTTATGATGGTGGTGGTGTGCCGTTTCCTCCGTGTGTGAAGCGGAGTTGAGCGGGCTCGAATCCAATCGATCGAGTCGAATCGAATCGAAATCGAATCCTCTCTAATGAGGCATTACTCCCCTTTTATAGGAGAAGGAGAGAGATAATGTTTATACGTGTGGTCGCCTAGGTGGCTAATTCCCGAGGCTACACCGGTTGCATGTCTTGTTACCCGAGGGGTTGGCTGGCTTGGATGTTGCTTGACGAAGACACGCTGGCGTCCGATCCGATGGTGGACGTGCCGTCCCTCGGCGCGCCCCGAGGGTCCGTGGAGGCGTCCCTCACGATCCGCATGGCGAGGGCGGTCCCTGAGGTTGCCGGCTATGCGTGTCAAGTGCCCGAGGGTCCGCCCAACGTGGCGTTTTGACGGTGCTACGGAAAAATAAACAAGTGTCATCCTGGTTTCCGTGCGGGTGGTGTAACACGCCACCGGTTCGCCTTTGCGTCCCATCGGTCGGATTGGGGAGACGATTCGGGCGTTCGATTTGATAGGCGTGTCGATGGCACCGGCGCGCCTCTTTGTCGTGCAACCGCATTGAATGCGGCGGTTTCCCTTCCTCCGGACGGAACCTCCCACGCCCGAGGGTCGGCGACCCTAGACGGGCTAGTTGGGCTGCCTCACCCGAGGATGGAGAGCTGGTCTCCCTCGAGCGGGGGCGGAGTTTTGCGCCCGAGGGTGGTGAGCTAGGCCACCCTCGGACGGCGGAGATTTCTCTGGGGGCCGGTGAGCTAGGCCGGCCTCGGACTAAACGGAGATGCGTGGTCGAGTCCGAGCCATGGTTTGGCTCTTTGCCGGCGTGGAACGTCATGGTTCGTTGTTTTGCGAGAGGTCCTTGACCTTGTCCCGTGAGCGTAATAAGCTCTTTGCGTGGTGATTCCATTTGGGCCGCTTTGTGGGCCGTCTCGTGGCCATCGTAGGCCGATTCCGCCGTCGTGTGAGCGTGCCGTGGCTCCATGGCCTAGTCCATCGTCTGCCGGGCCGCCCCTCCGTGCGGGATGATAGCGGCTAGGTTTTAGCTTGGGCCTTGGCGGCCGGCAGATTCTCACGGTTTGGAGAATGTCTCGGGGGCCCAATATTTAGGTCCCCGACAATATGTATAAGCACAAATGGGTGAAACGGTGTGCTGTTAGAGCCTCGTCAGCCTCTAGCAAAGATATGCAGCCTCGTCGTGCGGATCTCATAATGAAGTAAGTGTTCGGTCTCGTCGGTCATGAACAAAATGATATATTCTGGCCTCGTCGGGTCACGGAAAAGAAATGTCCCGGCCTCGTCGGTCAAGGGAAAAAAATAACTTTATATGGATCACCGACCTTAACTGTGTGGATAGTTGATGGTAAATATGAGACTTATTCTCATTAGAGATTTCTCTATACACGAATTTCTGAGATCGGCGGTGTGACACTTTGTCAGCTCACTGATTTATATATATGCGGGTAAACTTTGCCATGACTTAGAATCTATGCATAAAACCCCGGTAGTTCCGTCCCTCTCACAAATCACTGTTGTTACTACAGTACCGAATTACCACCGTTCGATTACACAGACCTTTCCATCCGTCCGTCCACGTCTCAGCACCCTCCAGAAACATCCCCCGCTTCGCTCCCTCTCAACGACCTCCTCCGCTACCTCCCGCGAACGCGGCAGCTGCCCCAACGCAGCGCCGCCTCTGCTCTGGCTGTCGCCCCTCGCGCTCCCCCCCGTCTCTGGCCCCAATACCCTCCCCCTTCGTCTCCTCTGCCGGCACCGGCGCCATGTCCGACGCCGTCTCCTAGCCTGCGCCACTGGACGCCGGCCTATGCGCCACCGGAAGCCCAGCATGTCGCCGGGACTGGTGCCTGCGCGGCTGCCTACGGCCGTACGCCGGAGGCCCATCACTGGTGCGACCTCCCCTCACCTTCGCCGCAACTGCATGGCTCCCCTTCTTCTCTCCTCTTCTCTCCCCTCCCCTCCCCCTCCTAGATCCCAAGGGAGGTAGGCTGCAGCCGGCGGCCGTACCAGCAGCGCGAGGCCCCTAGCCTTGGTCGCATTGGCCTTGCTCCACTTCCTCTCCCTCTCCCCGGTCTCCTAATTTGGGCTGCAACTGCTATTACTATGATGCTCTATTTATAGCCTGCTGACTATTCCATTGAAATATTTTCTGCAGATTGATGTGTTCATGAAGGAATCAAGAGGAAGAGAAGGTAGGTACCGACACTCAATAGTCAGGTTCCGCCATGCCTGTGTGTATCCATACTCCAAAATAGAAAACCGAGCACATCTAACATTAAACTCTGTACTCACTACTCACTAAACATTGGATGAAGAGTATGAACTGAATTTCAACATAGTTTTTGCAGTACAGACACTCTACTGAAGTTGTAGACGACAGATCATTTAATTTTTTTTTGAATTATTTCATTCATGTGCTCACATTTTAAAGTGAATGTAGGACTTTAATTTATGCTTTGAACCATATTTGTACTGCTTTCTTCTTGCTACTAAAGTTGAACGTTCAACAAACTAACCCTTTGTTGAATTTTATTTTTAAATCCTCTATAATGATCATGCACATATATTTCTCACACTAAAAGTTTGGATGATATAATCCAAAAATATTTGTCGGTTGTCATTATTACAGTGCTCGGCTAATGTTAGATAAATGAATTCTGAAGTTGCAGTGCTTCAGGCATTGAAGAAGAATTGAGAGAATGTGCTGCAAATCTGGACATGACCAAATGATCCCTTTACCTCGGATGGAATTTTGTTTTCTAAATGGGAGGGTGACTGAAGTGTCAGTGTTTGAATAACTATAGCCTTATTGTAGTAATAAATAAAAAATACACACTATGCTCAAATTTCATGTTTGAAGAAAATTAGCTACCAGGAATTGCATGGTACATTACGCAACGACATAAACCAACTCACTGCCTTCACATATTTGTAAGTACTTTACTCTGTTACTCCAAATATATAGGAAATCTGAAACAGCTCAACAAAAATAAGAGCGGAAAAGGCTGATGTATCTTGATTTTTTCTAATGAATCTGCAAGGATGTAGCTTCACTGGTAATATTCGAAAGAGATAGGAAACCTAAGCCAGCTCACCTTCCTGTCCTGAATGCGAATTCAATAGTAATTCTGTACACAATGCGAATTCAATAGTGACTAATTGTTCTCATGCAGGCCTTTAAACTCAAAAATCTCCACTGGTCGAATTCCACCAAGACTCGGTCATCTATCAAATCTCTTTTTATATTGGACTTGACAGCAAATCAGCTTACAGGTGAACTCTACCAACCATAATTTTATCACCCCAATTGCCATTTCACTTTTGACGTGCTAAGCCTTCGGTTAATTCACATCTATCTATTTTTCTTTTTTTCTCTTTGCCGGTGCTTTCAATTTCCAAGATGCTTTGCTAAGCATATACAGATTGCCTACGCACAAACAACAATTTAAGAAGTCCATTCACCGCTTCCAACAACCGCTTTGTACTTTATGATGAGAAGCTTCACATGAGATCAAATTCCCAAGTGCCACCATTGACAAACTCTATGTCTTATAATGTTTTCATAAGCACACTTATATATGTCAATCTTGCTTGCCCGCGCAATCGCGCGGGCGTTCCTGCTAGTTATTTGCATGTGCCGTATCTTGGACGAGCTGAGAGATCAATATTGGGCCACTACTAATGGGCCAGCCTTAACTCCTTAACTCGTCCACATGTACACTTTGCCCACGGACAAAACTTGCGTATGGTATTTTCGCGCTGGTAGCCTGGTACTGTACTCTTCATCTTACTTTTCGATTTGCTTTCCTGTTGTATACACACGTGTTCATGTATCTCTTGCTGCAACTGCCGAAGGCTTGCCAGGCTGCTCCGCCACCTCCGTCAGGCCTTAGTGCAGTACACTGCATACACGCTGGGCGGGCGTAGTCGCCGCCGGTGCATGAAACCGGCAAGGCGATCCCAGATGGTCGTTTAAATGGTTGCCGGCGCCGTCTATGTACCTGTTGTGGCACTTGTCGTCTGCCACAATCTCCTGCGTCTTCTTGGCATTGGCCACAAAGATCGTCTTAGTTTCTTCATCGCACATGACAGCACGTATGGCGGCTGCGATGTGTTGTCACCAAGAAACGCTAGGTCATTTTTCTCCTCTCGCACCTTGACTCCGACCTTGTGCAGGTCCATCATCACCCGCACGGTGGACAAGGGATCGATGAGAACTAGCGTCATGATCATAGGATGGCCATACTGAAGGGCCTCGATGGTGGAGCACCCAGCCGCAATGCATCATGAACGCGGCGACGGCGCCATGCCCCAGGATGCTGGTCTGAGCAACCCAGCCCGTGACAACGGAGCCGCGCCCACGCGTGCGCTCCTCAAAACCCGGAGGCAGGACGTCGTCGTCGAGGTGGAACGTCTTTCGGCTTCTGCCCAGAGGAAGCGCGTTCCGGCGAGTTCCAGCCCGAGAGCGATCTCGTGCAGCTGCTTGAGCGTGATGGGGTACTCGCTCCCAAAGGCGACATACGTAGACCACAGACTTGGACGACTGCTCATCGAGCCACGACAGGGTTGTCTTGATTTCCGGCATGATTGATATGATTGACCCTGTGTGAGTGTGGCCCTCTTGCTGCTTTGGTTAGGTATTAAGCATTTTTCTGATAGGGAAATGCAGAGGGACACTCTTTTATTTTATTTTTTTTGCTAGAGCAGAGCAACACAGGGCTTCAAGTTTTTTAATACCTGTTTCAAAAAGTCTGACACGTGACACCATCACTTACCAGATTGTCCAAGTTCTGGAGTTCATTGAGAAGAAAGAAAACCAGCATCTTCTGGCTGGATTTGCTGCTCGTATCGCCTTCTGTTTACTGTTTCTATGTATGCAGAACTAAGTTTCAGATCTCGATTTAGACATATCGCATTGTTCTTCAATCCAGGTCTGAGTAAATTAATTGAAGTTAATTCCTGTTTTAAAATTCAGTCTCTTGGTCTTTTATATTATTGTCGATTACATGATGTAATTGTAATCAGTCGCATTCAGTATTACTGTCATCAATTGATTTGCAAGCTGACTATGCACTACTCACTGCTTCGCAAAATGTCTCGCTTGCGCCTCCTAAGAAACAACTTAAATTTATTTAGAGATATAAATATTACAAATATTTTTATATAAAACAGGAAACCACACACATTTTAGGACATATGGAGTACTTACATGGGCTATAATATTGCCTCGAACCGACCGGCCAATAAAACGGCCTATATCTTGCATTCATAACTTAGGGCATTCACAATGTCGACTTTTTACTTAGGGCACTCACAACGTAAACTTTACGAGAGTCTAAGAGTGTTTTACCCTAAACCCTTAAGCACGCTAGTTTGAGCATCTGATGCCAGACACAACACGTTGTCCTACGGTGAGGTGGTCTTTTAATATAGTATTTGAAAAAAAATGGTAACGACAGAAATACCTGATGCCAGACACAACACAGGACCACGGAGCTACGTACAGTATTGTCCAAGCATTAAAGAACGCTTGACATATGCAGAGTTGCCTCACATCATCATCAGTGGTTCGTGTCGACTTTGCACATCTCCTCTGATAGCCTCCGCAGCGCAGCCAAGGACGAGCCACCCTCCTCCACGGCGTTCCTGAAGGCGGCCCTCATCTCCACGGCTTTCTCCCTCGCCTTCCTCCCCTCCGCGCCGCCGCCCATCAGCTCCTTAACAGCTCGCTCCAGCTCCGCGGCCTCCACGAAGTTGTTCCTCTTCCTGTCCACCTTCACGGCCACGGCGACGCCCATGTAGTCCACCAGCGTGAACGCGTTCAGGTGCTGCTCGGCGTACAGCGGCCACGGCACCATCGGCACGCCGAACCACAGACTCTCGAGGACCGAGTTCCAGCCGCCGTGCGTCACGAAACCACCCACGGCGGCGTGGGCCAGTATCTCTTTCTGCGGCGCCTTCGTCGGCCACACCAGGCCTCTGCCCTTGGTCCTCTCGAGGAAGCCGTCGGGGAGCAGCTCGGCGAGGTTGGCGTCCGACGGGTGCCACCCGCCGGGTGCCGGTGGGCCGCGCAGCACCCAGAGGAAGCCGTGGCCGCTGCGCTCCAGGCCGTGCGCGATTTCGTGCGCCTGTGGCTTGGTGAAGGACCCCATGCTCCCGAAGCAGAGGAGCACCACGGAGGCCGGCGGCTGCGTGTCGAGCCACCGCACGCACTCGTGCGGCTGCTCGGCGGGCGGGGGGAACGAGATCACCGGGCCAATCGGATAGACCGTCGGGGCACGGACACCGGGCGTGCACCGCCCGTCGGCGATGGCAGCAAGCACGCTCTGCTCGAGCTCGGCAGCCGTGTTGACGATGATGCCGTCGGCCTCGGCGAAGCGCCTGCCGTGGTACACGAAGCACGTGTAGTTAGGGAAATTCTTGTCCATCACTGGCGTCGGGAGGGACGACGGCGGCACCGGCGGCAGCCCGGGCACGTCCACCGCGCCCTCCATCTCCTCGAACTGGACCGTCACCTCCTCGTGGAGCGACGGGAGGCGCAGCATGAGCGCGAGCATCCCGGCGTTGGCGGTGAAGTAGACGTACGCGGGCACGGCGAGCTCGCGGGACACGTCGAGCAGCGTGGTGCAGAAGAAGTCGATGACGAACGCGGCCACCGGGGACGCCAGGCTGGAGATGGCCGCCCTGACGTGGGGCGCGTACAGCTGGACCAGCCGGGTGACGAAGTCCTCGATGCCGCGGAAGTCAGGGGGCTCGACGGCGGGGAGGCGGATGAAGCGGATGTCGAGGCCGGAGGCCCCTCCTCCCTGCGTATGTGGCCGTCGACCTCGCCGGCGACCTGCTCCGTGCCCGTGGGCGGTGGGATGAGGAGCACGGTGAGCGAGAGCGCGCGGCCGCCGCGGGGGTGAGCAACCGCTTGCCGGCCTCGAGCATGGGCATGAGGTGGCCGGCACCCCAAACGGGCAGTAAGACGACGGTAGGGACTGGCATGGTTGGATCGGGACGGAGGTGCTTGGATGTGGAAACTGCAAGAAAATAGTGCTCTGTGCTCCACGAGTGGCGGTCCTTCTTTCCAGAACGAGCGTAAACGAGATTTCCGTCCTTTAAAATAGGCACGAGCACCTCTAAAGATATTGTACTACAGTGCTAGTACTAGGAGTACAATAATTGTGTAGCAGGTGAGGACACTGGAGGAGCAGTGCCGTGGCAAAGGTGCAAGCTAGACCACAGGCCACATCAGAGGACCTGGCAACTGCTGCTAATTTTCTCCACTTGAATGGCTCAGCATGCGCATAGCGTGCGCATCAGGCTGTTTGGAAGAACCAATCAAGCCGGACTAAGAGGGAAATCTTCTTAAATACAATAGCTGTAGTTTGATATTGAAATATTGAATCCATTTCTCAAAGTAACGAAAACCTATGAACGTCGCGCATTTCGGTCACGTTCAAATTCGTTTTCCAAGTCGATAACATCACCAAATATGAGGGATCTTCCACATGTTTAGCTAAGAAAGAATAGTTACAGAAGTGAAAAATAGATCGATATAAAAATCATGAGCTGCCCTGATGATATAACCAAATATATGAGGGATCTTCCATCTGTTTAGCTAGGAAAGAATAGATATAGAGGTGGAAAATAGATAGATATATGAAAATCATGAGCTGCCCCACATTGAAACAGTCAATAATCGCAAATTTCTCCTTTTCCCCTAACCCAAGATTAGAATGTTCAGACTTCCCATAATTTTTTCCTTTTAGATTTTTTTTTTTTTTCTGTAACTTTCTTTTTAGAAAGTTTTCAACTTTTGGCCTAAAAAAAAACAGTTACAAAGTTACATGCATGATTTTCATTTATAGCTTATACACATGACTTATGTGATCTTCTATGTAACAAAGTTACGCTAATAACTTACACGTTTAACTTATTACGTGACAAAGCTATACCAAACACGTCACAATTCATCTACAATACTACCTATAACATACCAAATACGTCACAACTCATCTACAATACTACCTATAACCTATAACTCATATCTTACAAGTTATGAAAACACAGAAGCCATTATTTGGAATAGAAAGAGTACATAAGTTTTTATGGCATAACTAAGTTGGACGAAAAACTTTGAAGCTCGTGGCTAAGTCGAGCCGAGACAAAGATTTAGCTAGTTAGCTATATCGAGCCAACTAGCGAGCCGCTTGCGAGTCAAACGACCCAAGATTATGTATAGTATCTGAGTATAGACAACGGTGTAAGGTTATTATACTTGTACATATGTTAGCACATATTAATTTTTTTATTCATTTGAAGCCAGTTGGATGTGTTAGTTTTATACTATTACTATTGTCAAACTTTAGATAAATACAAAATATTATATTTTATGTAATTTTTTGTTCGGGCTCGTGAACTTAACGAGGCAGCTAGAGCTCGTAAAGAGCCGAACTGAGCCAAGCTGGTTTTCTCGCTCAGTAGCTCGTTATCTTAATGACCCAAAACGAAGACGAGCTAGCTCGTTATCCAACCTTAGGCATAGGTTATATGTGATGAGTTAATACACCTAGATTGATATTGTTCATCTAATCACGTAGAACACAACGATGTAGGTGGAGTTAAAAATGGATACACCATTGAGAAGTTATAGCATTTTAAAATCAATATTTCATTTTTTTTTTCTACTTGCATCAGCGCTGGTATCAGCGTAGCGTATGCAAGAAATGCACTGGAGGTGCTCCCGCGGTTGTCATTCGCTCGATTCCCGTCCGAGCACGGTAGAATGTGGCGGGCCATAATGGGTGTTGGATAGGTCACAGATCGAGGTGGAAGGCTTATCTAATTTGGATATCCATGAATTTTGAGAAATGAACTAGAAATTCAAATTTTGTAGGGGGACCACCTCTTGCTAGTTCATTTTTTGAACTAGAGAAGATTCATTGGACATCCATGGATATCCAACTTCCACCTAGGGATAGGTGTAGTGTCACGCTGTTAAAAAAAAAAAAAAAAAGAGGAAAATCTCTGTTTTCAAAAGCACGTTTGGTTCCACAACATGGCGCTACTAGTGGAGTCCCCAATTGAAATTCCATTTAGATGATGGAATAGAATCTAGCGCTCTTTCTGTTTTTTAGAAAGTACTAAGTAACTAAGTTATAGATATATGTTACGGAACTAGATCGCAGGAAGCTGAGGTGCTTGGATGTGGAAACTGCAAGAAAATAGTGCTCTGTGCTCCACGAGTACCTGTCTTTCTTTCCAGAACGATCGCAAACTAGATTTCTTTCTTTTTTTTTTTTTTTTAATTACACAAAGACAATGCAGACGCTTAACACGCACGCACACTCACCCTTATGAACACACGTGACGCGAAACCCTACCCCTATGAAGCACCGGAATGAATGGCCGCCGGCAAATCTTGAAGTTTCGAAGTCACCGCATTTGGCGTCTCGCTGTCGACGGAGACGTCCTTTCTTTAAAATAGTTGCGTCCGAGAGTGGAGCAGGCGAGGTGAGTGGAGAGCGGAGCAGTGGCATACGTGCGAACGTGAGCTAGCTAGCCTAGCTTTATCGCTTTATCGGATCACAAATCGCATCACAGAGGACCTGGCAGGCAACTTCTTCTCGCCGCTTGAATGGCTCAGCGTCCGCATCAGGCCGTTTGTAAGAGCAATCAAGGCAGGCTAAGAGAATCTTCTTTAATGCAATAGCTATAGAAAATGGAAATTATTCTATTTCTCAAAGTAATGGAAACTATTCCTTATAGAAAATGGTTTGAAAATGATTATTTCACTTTTTAGATTTACTTTATCATGAAAAGTGATAATTGTGTATTTTAGTCATATTTAGATCCGTTTTTCGAGTCCATGATGATATAATCAAATTGGATAGATCTTCCACCCGTTTAGCAAAGAAAAAAATATATGCAGAGCTGGAAAATAGATCAATATGAAAGATCATGCTGCCCCATAATGGAATCGCAAGTAGCCAACAATCTCCAGACATTCTGTGACTTTCCTATTTTAGCAACAAAAAAATCCCACAACTTTCTTTTTAAAAGTATTTTTTTCTATATTTAACAAAAAACATTTACTACGAAGTTATACGCATTACTTTTATTTAAAACTTATATGTATAATTTATAAATCTAACTTATGCACATCACTTATAAATTACGCTCATAAATTATACATTTAACTTACTACGTGATAAAATTATCTACATAAGTTACAACTCATGTACAATACTCCGAAGCCATTAATGGAGTACTACCTATAACATATGACTTATAAATCATAACTTATATCTTCAAAGTTATGAAAACTCAGAAGCCATTAATTAATTTGAAATAGAAGGAGTACATCAGTTTTATGTCATAGGTCATATGTCATGAGTTAATTAATACACATAAATTGCTATTAAAAAATTCTTTTTGAAATATATCCGACTGTGATCTACTTTTGTTCACCTCGTCACGAAAAACACACCGGTACAACAAAACTGAAAATAGATACGCCATTAAGAAGTTATAGCATTTCAAATAAATATTTGGTTTCTTTCTACCTACGTCAGCGCCGACGTCAGAGAAGAAATGCACCGGAGAAGCTGCTCGCCGAGTTGCTGTCGCTCGATTCCCGTCTGAACCAACTACCATCGAAATAGAATTGCGGAAAGCACGGTATAGTGTGGTGGGGCCTTGGATAGGTGCAGTGTCACGCTGCTAAAATCTCAGTCCAAAAGCACGTTTTTTTCCACAACCAGGCGCTATTAGTGGAGTCCCCAATTCCATTCCGACGCTGGAATAGAATCTAGCGCTACTTTCTGCTTTTTTTAGAAAGTACTACCTCCATTTTAAATTGTAAGTCGTTTTATTTTGTTGATTTTCAAGTTTGACCACTCGTTTTTCAAAAAAAAAATTATGCAAATATAGTCAAATTTAAGTTATTTTTGAAGAATTTTTATTAATAAAGCAACCCCAAAAAAATAAAAATTTACACAAATTTTTTTGAATAAAACGAATGGTCAAACTTTAAAAAAAAAAAAATCAAACGACTTACAAATTGGGATGGAGGAAGCGTGCTATATTAGCACGTATTACATTATGGGAAATCGAGTTAACACGTCGTGCCCATTTTAAAAAAACAATTGGCCGTCGTGCACAAGAAACACATACAACAGGCATCGGCTCTAACAGCGGAGCAAACAAGATGTACTTAAACCGGTAAACAAATGCGACCGAGGGACTAAAGTCTACACGCTAGGATTGTGTAGCCTAGTCGCTGCCAGAAGCAGCGCCAAACCGCTGAAACACGCAGCCACCCACTCGTCCGCCTCCTCTATGGCACCAACTAGCTGGGTCGCGTTCCCGTCGGCGTTTTGTCGAAGGTTCTACGATTCCTCTCTTTCCATACACTCCAGGAGACCAGAAGCACGAGTGAGTCAAACCCCTTTCTGCATAGCTTGTTCACCTGTCCTCTGGCGCATAGCTACCAAAGCACGAACATGTTGTCGGGCAATGGGCAGAGATGGAGGAGCCACATTGCTGCAGAAGACGGTGCCATATATGTTACATAACATACCTTAGAGCAACTCCAACAGTTTGGCAAATGAGTTTGGCATTCTTGTTTTTTGCCAAAAAAACTTTAAAATGATGCTCCAACAGTTTGGCAAATGAGTTTGACATTTTAGTGAGTTTGGCAAAATCGAGGTCCCTCCTTTGGCATTTTTTCCAAACTTGAGAGCTTTTGGCATTTTTTTGGCGTTGCTCTTGCATGCCGTGTTTGCATGGCGACTTGCGAACAGGATCCGACGAGGAACCAACAACCGCTCCCTCCCGCCCCCCCACTTTTCCCATATGTCAAACCAAAATAGAAAACTGTTTGGAGGAAGTTTTTTTTGGCTTGGCATTTGGAATGAGGAGTTGACAAACAAGTCAAATGCCAAATCAAAAAAATACCAAAAACTGTTAGAGATGCTCTTAGTTTTATAACTTAAACCGACAATTTTGATAATACCATAAGTTTTTGTAATTAAATTTTATGCAGTTTTTACTCAATTTAATAGACAAACAAGTTATAAAATACATGGTTATTTTCATACATAGTTTTCATATTTGTACTAATATGTTATGATTTTATACATGTAAGTTCTTCAATATAACTCATACGTTCAACTTTACATAGAAATCATTCATCAAGTTATATATATTCTAATTAATACTACAGACAAGTTATTATATACTCCGTATATAATTTTTGTAGCTTTCTATGAAATTTTGTTAATAAATTTATTTCAAAAAAATATTATACATAACATTTATGCATCTTGCTTTGTCTCGTATTAAGTAATGACTTTGTCACGTTGAAGTCATGTGTAACTTTTCAGAAAAAGAAACCTGCGGGGGGTTTATTTTTTGCCAAAATCCAAAAACTTTTCAGAAACAAAGAGAGAAAAATTGTGGATTCTTTCTTGCCAGAAACAGAGAAAAAAAAAAACATGCGCTCCTGCAGCATTCTCCTGGTTCGGGCATCGTCTAACAGCGGTCGAAGGTGTTTAGTTGGTGAAATATTTTGGATTTGGATAATGTATCACTTTCGTTTTTGTATTTGGTAATTATTGTTATACTATGGAATAACTTAGCTCAAAAGATTCATCTCACACTTTTCAGTCAAACTATATAATTAGTTATTTTATTTAACTTTATTTAATACTTCATGCATGAGTTAAAAGATTTGATGTCACGGATAATCGTACCACTTTTTGGATGGATGCATGGGGACTAAACGGGCGGATGTTAATGCCGACCGGTCGGCGATTAACATCCCGCCGACCCACCTCTTAGGCGGGTCGCCCAAGGCCCGCCTCGCCCTCATTCTCGTCGCGTCGTTGCGCCGCTGCCGCCGCCGCCGCCCCTCGTCGTCGCCGCGGGCGCCGCCCTTCGCCGTAGCTTTAGGGTCAGTAGCGCCCGCCTCCGGCGACTCGCCTCCCCGTCTACTCTTCCCCGCCATAGAAGGAGCCCGGCCGGCCGGCCGCGGACCGTCGACACGGCGGCGGCGGCGGCTTCGGCGGCGAGGTCGGGCGGCGGGGCGCCGCCGAGCCCGGCCAGGGAAAGCCCCATCCGGATGGGTATGGGTAGGCGGGGGGAGCTCGAGGTGGCCGGAGCCGAGAAGAAGGTCGGAGCCGGAGCCGGAGCTCGCCGAGCCGGAGCTTTAGGTTAGGGTTTCGAGCTTAGAAGAAAGGAGGGGAGGGGGGGATCGCGCCGCCGGCGCTCGGGGCTTCGCCGGGGGGGGGCGGAGTGGTGGGGGGGGCGGAGCTGCTCGAGGTGGAAGATGAAGCTTAGGCGGGCCGTTATGTGGGCCGGAGGGTCGGCATTAACACCCCCGACTAAACGCCCCCCGAAGCCGCATCGGTGCCTCGATCGGCGCAAGGAGGACCATGTGGTCAGGCAAGGGCGTTGGCCACGAGAGGAGAGGCCGGGCGCCACCTTGTGTTTCTGACAATTCAGAACACGGTGATACCGCGTCACTGCCACGCTGGACTAAGGTGGCGCCAGACTCTCCTCTCGTGTTGCCGTCAAGAGAGGTGTTGCCATGTTGGCCGAAGTGGAGGAAAGCGCAAGCGCAGACGGGGGTACAGGCGTCGAGCTGAACAAATACAACAACGTGCCCAGACCTCGCCGGCGGGAAGCCTCCATGGTACACCAGCGGATGATCCACAGAGCAAAGATGCATTAAGAGAACTGAGAAGACAATTACAGTTAAAGCAAAACTATTTGTAAAAATGTTACAGCAAATAAACTAGCTACCTTCGAATTTGTTATCAACACAGACACGAAAGTTTTACGTGATTCATACATGCAACATGACCAAACTCACAAGAACATAGCGGCCGTGCTTCACTTCTTGGGGATCACAGCGCCGGGGTGGAGCGCCTCCGCGAGCCTCTGCAGCGCTGCGTGCGACGACCCGCCTTCCTCCACTGCCTTGCGGCAAACGGCCTTCATATCCGCGGTCTTCTCCCTCGCCCTCCTCCCCTGCTCGCCGTCGGCGTCCATCAGGGACCGCACCGCGCGCTCGAGCTCGGCGGCCTCCACGAAGTTGTCCCGCTTCCTGTCCACCTTGAGCGGCACGGCCACGCCCATGTCGGCCACCAGCTCGAACGCGTTCAGGTGCTGCTCCGCGTACAGCGGCCACGGCACCACCGGCACGCCGTGCCACAGGCTCTCCAGCACCGAGTTCCAGCCGCCGTGCGTCACGAAGCCGCCCACGGCCGGGTGCGCCAGGATGTCCTTCTGCGGCGCCCACGTCGGCCACACCAACCCTTTCCCTTTGTCCTCTCCAAGAACCCCTCCGGGAGGAGCTCGTCGAGGTTCGCGTCCGTCGGGTGCTCCGACGCGTCCGAAGGTGGGCCCCGAAGGATCCACAGGAAGCGGTGGCCGCACCCCTCCAGCGCGGCCGTGATCTCCACCACCTGCGGCGGGTGGAACCAGCCCATGCTCCCGAAGCAGAGGAACACCACTGACCCCGGCGGCTGCGCGTCCAGCCACGCCACGCATTCGTGAGACGGCGAGCGGTCGCCGAGCGACAGCACGGGGCCGATCGGATACACCGGCGGCGCGGGGCGACCGGGCACGCACCGTCCCCCGGCGATGGCAGCTAGTGGCCCCGGCTCGAGCTCGTTCGCAGTGTTGGCGATGATCCCCGTGGCGTCCATGAAGCGATCGCCGAGGCGCACGAACCACTCGTAGTTGGGGCTCTTCTTGTCCACCACGGGGCACGGCATGGACTCCGGCGGCATCGGCGGCAGGCCTGGCACCTGCACCTCCCCTTCTTCCACCTCGTCGAACTCCACGGGGACCGACTCGTGGAGCACGGGCAGGTGCAGCATGAGCGCGAGCATGGCGCCCGTCGACGACATGAAGACGTAGGACGGCACCCCGAGGCCCCGCGCCACGTCAACCAGCGGCGCGGCGAAGATGTCGAGCACGAGCGCGGCGACGGGGCACGCCATGGCGGCCACGGCATCCCTGACGTGCGGTGCGTGCAGGGCGATGTACCGCGCGATGAACTCTTCGATTCCGACGGCATCTGAGGGGGCCTCCACGGCGGGGAGGCGGTGGAAGCGGATGTCAAGCCCGGACGCGGCCTCGCGGCGCACGTGCGCCTCCACCTCCGAGGTGGCCTCCTCGGTGGGCGGGCGCATGACGAGCAGGGTGATGGAGAAGGCCTTGCCGCTGCCGCTGAGGAGGACACGCTTGCAGGACTCGAGCATGGACATGAGGTGGCCGGCACCCCACTCCGGCAGGAGCACCAGCGCGGGCTTCGCCATTGGAATCGTCGGTGTATCGCTGTAATGGTGACTTTATTCGCTGATTTTCCTTTTCACTGCTGTATGCACTGGTGCACAAGATGGCTGTAACTATTTATAGCTAGGATAAAACGAATGTGATTGCAGATTGATGAACAGCCAATTGATTCGACGGCCAGGCGAGTAGGCGCAGCCCCCTTGGATAACAGGATGGGCGAGCACGGAACTTGGAACCGTGCTTTCTTTAGCAGATTCGGAGATGTTTCGAACCGTGCTTTCTCCAGCAGATTCGGAGATGTTTCTTCTAAACAATCTGCTAAGGAATGAAATTCTGATCCATAGGCTATAGCGCAACACTTTTCTTCGTGGACTTGGCCTGATCTGATTTAGGCCCCATGCTTTGAAGTGGGGTGGGTGGTTTTTCCTCGTGTCATTGTCCGAATCGCCGTGTCAAATGTTTCCACCGGGGAAATCGTATCCGCTTGTCTTTACTCCGGCCGGACGCCGGCACAATTTCTAGGATAGTAACGTAAATGCGGCCTCTTGTTGCAAATTAAGATCAACGACGCAACTGCATGCACTGTCTGACAGGTAGCGACCAGGACACTGACGGTTCCGGCAAAAAAATAAATAAATAAATCTATACCTATACCTACTAATAAAGAGAAATTTATTTATCCCCCGCTTTTCCGTCTGCCTCTCGTAGAGTCCGGCGCATGTACGCCTCTGTTCCGTGTTCCACGGCCCAGTACCAGCCCAGCAGGACGCGATGGCTCCCTACACATAAATAAAACGGTCTCCCACGTGCGCGCTGCCCAAGGTCAGGTTGCAGACGTTGGCTGGGATCGGATAGACATTTTTTTCGAGTACCTAGGTAACAAATGGATTGATTTCTGATAATGAAAAAATATTAATTAATTTACTAGAGGAAGCAATATATATGTACTTCTCCATAATGCAAATAGAAGTCTTTTTGGGACACCATTGTGCATACCAAGCGAGTCATTAATCAGTTTAATTTTTCCATGTTTGCCCTAATAAATAAGGGGACGGGAGTATAACATGCACAAATATCTTCTCAGCTTGTTGGCCAGCCCGACGACTCCCGAGGCTGCTGCCTTGTGAGGTCACCAGTTCGATCCTTAGAGCATGGGTAATAGTAGAGCCAAGTGCTTGGCTATAAGCCAAGTACTAATCTTAGCCAAAGCCTATACAACAATTTATCTCTTAGTTGGTCGCAAAGTTTCTTTATTATTATTTGTTTTCCTTCTCTTTCCTATTCCTCCTCACATCCATATCTATTGGGACCCACTAATACCTATGCATCCGATCCAAAGTTTAGAACAAGAAGAGCCTCTCTCTCTCTCTCTTCACTTCTCCCCTCCACATCATCAAAATTGCCGACTAGGTTAAATTTTTTATAGCCCATTATTGTACCTGCTCTTACCTGCTGCCAATTTGTTTTTCTGCTTTTTGCATGGGGCTGTAGATAAAGAAGAAGAAGCCGATGGCCTCGTAGAAGAAGACCAAGCCGATGGCTCTGGTACGCATGACTTGAACTATCATTTGTCTCTATTTTTTTTTTTTGTGTCACTTCTCATGTTCCACGGCGTCCATGAAGTTGACGACGGCGGCGGCGGCGAAGAAGACGACGGCGGCGGCGGCGGCAATGACGACGATGACGGCGTCGACGATGACGGCGGCGTCTACGAAGATGACAACAACGGTATGCAGCAGATTGATGGCGAGCAGGTTGGCTACACATGCTGCATGCAAACGGGCGAGGAGATTGGATACGCATGCTGCATGCAAACGGACGGGAGCAAACTCGATGCGATTAGCGTGGAGTAATTAGGAAGGTGCCGCGTAATTAAGGAGGGGCAAGACCGTCCTAAACAGAGTGGATGCGCGTGCGTCCTGGGACTTTTGCGCGCTAAGCGTTTGGATTTTGAAAAGCGACTTCTATTTGCATTACGGAGGGAGTACTCAATTAAACACATTTATTTGCTAGAGGAAGCAATCAAGAGATATATACACATATAGTACGTACGACCATTCGTGTCTTGTCCGGTTGCATTTGTGTTCTAGCCTATTTGTGTTCCCTGAGACTAAGCATAAATACCCTGCTAACCTCCAAAAGTTACTGCTAATAGCGCACAGGTCCCTGTTACCAATAGCCTTCTCGATAAATTAGTTTTCTACTTCTTCACTTAAGCAAATACATTTCTAACCTTATAAATATTTTTCTGAACCAAAAGTTACTGCTAATAGCGCACAGGTCCCTGTTACCAATAGCCTTCTCGATAAATTAGTTTTCTACTTCTTCACTTAAGCAAATACATTTCTAACCTTATAAATATTTTTCTGAACCTCAAATAATATTTCATAACGATTTTTTTTTCCTCCCGCGCAACGCAGGCATTTTTAAGTAAAAAATAAAAAAAGGAAGAGGACCAGGATGCAGACGGACGATTTGCAGCCCGCGGGCCGGACGGAGCCGGCATGCGCAGTTGATAGTACAAGGAAGATTAGCACTAGTGGAGGACCCCTAATTTTATTTCAGTTTTGTTAGCTTAGATCTTTTCTTTTTTTCAGCCTTGCAACTTCTATGTACCTATACTGTTCCTTCTTCCTCGCTTGAGCCTGACTTGTGGAGGCAGAGTCGTTTTTCGTAAAGGTGCTAACAGTTTAGAACTGTGGGCGTGTGTTGCAAGGGTTCTTGTCCTTTTTTTTTCTTAATATAAAGATAAGCAGCTCTCCTGCGTGAAAAAAAATATTCCTTCTTATTTATACCTACTATTAAAGCACGAAAATTTCTGCCAATTTTTTTTCACCATCGTTTTCTTTCACCTTCCTATATCGTTCCTTAGCCGTAATCGAGTCCCAGTCCACGTGCCGTAATAGAGTCTGATATCTGCCTGCCTCTTCTGTCACCGTGTTGTATTCACGTTTTTTTTTCTGGCTCCAAAGAATCGCACCCCGCAACGGAAGCTCGGCTTATCGCCACCAGAAAAAAGATCTCTGCCACCACCGGAAGCCGCGGGAGCTTCGCTCGCCCTTCGTGTGCTGGGCTTTGGCCGAACAAGGATGCTGCCGGCGGCTCCAACCTTCCCCAAGGCAAATGCTTCTTCCCCGACTCCATGTCCCTGACCGCGCCCCTTCGGCGTGCAGGAGCTCCATGGCCGTGCACGTGCCCCTTCGGTGTGCAGTGCAGGAGCTCCATGGCCGTGCACGTGGAGTTACTTGCGAGCGCAAGCGGCTACAGCTGAAGCGACGGCTCTGGCGGCAATACACGAGCAGCTGCAGGTGATCTAGCGGCGTCGAGGAGTGGCCTGGCTGTAGTTCCCGCGCGGCCATGGCAGGAGGGCAGGATTGCGAGCGAAAGCTGTTGCAGCTGGTGGCCGAGCACGCGAGCAGGAGCGGCGGCGAGGACAATGGAGACGGCAGCGAAGGGGAACATGTGCTTTTGGGCTGAGATATGGATGGCCTGCTAGATGTGTTTGGTTGGCCTGCTGTCCGAGGCGCCAGCGGCGCGGAGGAGTTCCGCAAGCGTTGGGCCATCGTACTTGTCACTGCTTGTTTGTTACTGTACTACATTACTACCTCACGCTTTGCATGACATAGTGCCCCACAACCCATCGAGCCTGTAGGATGCATGCTCTAGAACTAGAATCCGGTGCTTGCCTTGAGTGAGATGGGGTGTTTCGTGTCCCATTAGTCATGCACATTTTCTCCTCTTCCTCTATAATAAGTTGTCCATTATTTGTTTACCTCACTTATTCAAAGCTGAGGTGATTATATGCTCCTCAGATAATCGTGCCTTGGTAAATCAACCACCCACTATAACTAGACATGGAGACGGAAGAGGTAGAATTTTCACGTTTGGCGTTAAGAACAAAAAATTTGGCAATTGTATTGTAATATTAGGGATAGATTTCATTATTTTTTTTTTCTCCCGTTCAGAACGCAGGCATTTTTGCTCCAATTTATGCTAAAAAAGATAGTACAAGGAAGAGTAATCAATGCATGAAGGAATCGTAGGCCCAGCTACAAGGTCCTTTTGCAAGTGAGTTCCGGGCAACTCAAAAAAAAAGTGAGGCGTTCCGGGAATCGTAGGCCCAGCTACAAGGTAGGCCTTGCAAGTAAGGCGATCCGGCCCACGTGCACTTGCAATGCTTGCCTGTTCTTCACTTAAAAAAAAAAAAACCCGCGGAACGAAGGCTACAGTCGAAGCAGCAACGCAGGGAAATCACATCGCATAAATAAGGCCAGTTGTTAAAAAAAAAAACACAAGGGCATTGAGCACCTGGTAGTTGGCTAGTTGCCGACGGTGATGTCCTTCTTCTTGTCGGTGGCGCTGCTGCGGGGCATGTTCCACGGTCGTGGCTTGATGTTTAGCGCCAACTAGGACTGTCATGTCTGATATGGCTCTACTTCACTACTGAAACCGGTTTATAGGCTTCGTCTCCATAAATAACTCTATCCTTAAAATATACGCTTACATATTTACACATCGTAAGATGAGGTGGAGCTGGATGATGCTATTATTTTTTATCCACCATACCTCAAACCTCGATAGAAGCACGATCTAAGGGACTTTTTGACTGAAACCATTTTGTTTTACCTCTCGTTTGACATAAAAACGGCTCCAAACAGCTCCTAAAGGCTGGAGAAGTCATGCCAAAAGGGCCTATGCCGGGACTTTAGCGAGACAACTTCCTAGTTTTTCCGATGGCCTTTTGTTGCAAATTAAGTTCAACATGTGTTAGTACTTCCGTGGATCAAGCGCATATGTATTCCACAAGAACGCGGCGTGGCGCCGCAATCAGCCACCACATGTGGTTTGCGGTTATATGATGCCGAGTTCATTGACAGAGCTAGTAGCTAGGCAACACATTGTGTGGGGATCAATATTTTGGATGAAAACAATCAAAAAATCAAGACCCTCGACATCATGTCTCGAGGATTCTAACCAAGGACCTCTCCTCCACCCATGGTCGCCACGGCGAGAGCGGGATAACGGTGCACGAGCTCTTTGATATAAGAGACCTCTTTCCGCCTCGCTTCATAACGTCGTCGATATTTTCGAACGCGTACTTTGAAGCTCTCGAAGCGAGACCTCTTCCTCATCACTCGAGGTCCCCGCCCGACGGCCCTTCAAGTTTGTGCGCTAGAGCTCTCCGGGACGCGACCTCTCTCCGATTTATGCTAAAAAAGATAGCTCAAGGAAGCTCAACAAATGTCATGAAGAGCTCGTCCCCGGGCGTCACGCAAGGAAGGCGCAAGTACAGTGAGTTGGCCAACCACTCCCAAAAAAAAAAAAAGTGAGGCGTTCCGGGAATCGTAGGCCCAGCGGAGGCACAAGGCGATGGCTTGGAAAGCTTGCCTGTTCTTCCTTAAAAAAAACCCGATGAACCAAGGCTACGTCGAAGCAGCAACGCGGCGAAATCGCGCATAAATAAGGCCGGTTGTTAAAAAAAACATAACGGGGCGATTCCAACCACGATTGGGGTCGGTGCGACCCTTTGCCGACGGGGATTCCTGCTTGTTTTGGCATCCAAGGCCGTCAAGAGCTCAAGAGAGGGCCCATGTTCCAAAGAGTCGATCCGAGCTCGATGTTATAGCGTCAACTAGGCAACTCCGCCATCATGACCGGGAGAGCGGCGCATTACCCGTTCGCCATCGCGGCGACATGGGCACCCCATACCGGTTCCAATACGGTCAAGGGCGGCGACGCATGACCACCGCCCATGCCCCGACCGCCATATACGGCGACGATTTTTCGGCATCAAAGATGAGGAGAGCTCGAGGTAGCTATTAGCCAACCCGCGAGCTTCATTCGAAGAGCTCTTCGCCCTGAACATTACACGGTATCATATTGTTCCACCTACCCCGCCCCAACTCGAGAGCTCACATGTTCTATCCCCCTTGCTACTATAAAAAGGAGGGGTAGGGTTTTCGATTGGGGCAAGCAAAAAGAAGAAGAACAACACCCGGTTCTTCTCCTGCATCCTCACTCTCATATTGGCACTTGCCTCAATCATAGAGACTTGGGAGCCCGCTCCCTCTCTCGCTCCGCTTGTATCAACGGCACGAGCATTTGAGCTCGGATAGTGAACACCTTTGGACTAGGGAGCCCGACTTTGCCCGAACCAAAGTATAAATCCTGTGTCATTGCGGCTATAGCTAGGCCATTCGAGTCCGCACTAGCCACCATTTTGTGGCGGTGGTATTAGACCACGACACATTGGAACTACAAATATCATAAAGATCATATTTACGCCTTGTTTAGATCGCAAATTTTTCAACTCGAACTCATGTAAAACTTTTCGTTTGTATTTGACAAATATTGTTCAATCATAAGCTAACTAAACTCAAAAATTCGTATAGTAATTTACAACTAATGTATGAAATTAGTTATTTATTTTACCAACATTTAATGTTCCGTACATGTGTCTAAAAATTAATATGATGGCGAGAGTGAAAAAAAAAAATTTGGAATTTAGAGGGAACTAAACTAGCTAGGTCTTAGAACACTATTTGCATGGGTCTCATTACTGTCAATGCTCAATGGACCACCCTTGCACTAAACCCCTAGCTACGCCACTAGCAAAGGGTTAGCTAGATCAGTCATGCATAGAGACACATGGTGTGTCTAGGATATACATTATCCCCCTCCCCCACACCCCATCCCCCATCCATTAATTTGCACACAACGAAGAAGATATATAGCCTGCCTGACTGCCTACAGCGATCTATCCACCACGGGGTGGACCTAGGTAGGGCACAATTTTAAAACCATACTAATGAAAACTCGCCCGTAGTCCGACATCACATGTTGTACAACAGTCGTCATGCAGTCGAGAGCTAGTGCGATCGGTAGCTTGTCTAGATCGCGGGAATTAAGTTGTTTATTCGTCAGGCAGTGTCAAATGGTCGTGGACCAATGGCCCATGGGGAAGGTTAACGTCCTTCTCCCCAAGTCCACTGTCCACCAGCCTATGGTAAGCAGTCCTACAGGGCTGCGATACGGTGTGTCTCAGTAGAATATTATCGTACATTGGTCCTGTCGCGCAGCCGCCGCAACTACCGTGATTGGAGTCATTCCTTCGTTGGGTTATCTTGGAGCAAGTCATCGCCGTTCTACCACCCATTCTGGTCTACTCCCTCCGTCCCAAAATAGTTATCGTTTTTCGTTTAAAAACGTCAGGCCGCAAGAATTATATATTAAAATAGGATTAATATTTATATTACATAATTAGTATCATTGGAAAGATCTTTTGATCTAGTTTTTAACAAATTTATTTGGAGATTTAAATCTTGTACGTATTTTTTCTACAAATCGAGTCAAAGTTTGTTAGACGCACACCCAAAAACGACAACTATTTTGGGATGGAGGGAGTAGACATAAAGGATGACATAAAAGAAGATTCTCTGTCTCCAAAAGGGGTACATTTAAAGTCTAATCGTCTTGAATTTGATCATGTTTATAAAAGAAGATCATGTTTAGTAGTAGCAATAGCATTATAGCAACATGTATGATCCTAAACAGATAAGCTTAAGTAAACATATTTGATGACAAATTAATATATCTAGCATGATAAATACTGTTTCTTTTAGATAACTTCAATCAATTTTCGTACTGTTTAAACTAGCTAACAGTCTAGAACTATTCTAGATTGTGCTCATGTTTCTCTATTTGCTTCCTCTATACATCCTAGTCATCAAGATTCTCTCCTTTACCACACTCTCTTCCGCACTTATCCCTCTTTTACATCTCTACTCTATACTAACTACCATCCGTGGGGTTCACTTAAAATTTTATCTAAATATATCCATGTGACATCTAGTTTTGAAGAATTAATTAAAATAAATTTAACGGTGGAATCGGATTTTAATTTGACCTTTTCATTACAAGTTATAGCATATTTTAAGTTACATAAATCATGGGGCCCATAGGTGCATGCTCTTCCCTCCCACCTATCTCTCTCACGCGCGCCGACAGCAGCTGCGCTATAGTACGCACTGGCAGGCACCAAATATGCCGGGCTTCTCGTGCTTCCCGTGTGCCACGTCGCCAATAGCGCATGCCGCTGTAACCTTTTTTTGCCTGTAAAACTGACGTGGTTACCGGCTCCCAGTGCGGAGAGTCTTACGGAATGAGACTCGATTTGATGTGCTTGCACTTTGATTCCTTCTGGACATCAATAGAAGACTACTTTTTCTTCAATAACTATTACGCAGGAGGTTTGCGCGTTTGTCTTCAGAACATGAGCAAAACATGTTCTCTCGCTCGCTACGTCCTGCGAGCAACAATTTATATAGAGAACATGTTCAGCTCAGACTGAACCACAACGCGCAATTGGAGTCGTCGGAACTCGTACAGTTATAGCCAGCGCAGCAACACAAAGCTTTTGTCTGGGCAGAAGCTAAGGGTGGAATATAATGGCGAGCCTCAACGTGCTCCTCCTCCCTGAGCCCGGCTCCGGCCACCTCATGTCGCTCATCGAAGCGGGGAAGCGTCTGCTGGGCCACGGCGCCGGCGGCGGAGACCTCGGCCGAGAGTACACGGTGACCGTGCTCGTCGTGCAGCCACCGACGCCAGAGTCGGCGTCCGAGGTGACTGCGCACGTCCGTCGCGTCGCGGCTTCCGGCATTGGCATCCGCTTCCACCACCTCCCAGCCGTGGATCCCCCAACGGACTGCGCCGGTAACCTGCAGGAGTTCAAGTCGCGCTACATGGGGCTCTACAAGCCCCACGTCGCGGCCGCCGCGCGGGAGCTCGGCGCCGCGGCGCTCGTGGTCGACTTCTTCGCCACCGCGGTGCTCGACGTCGCGCGTGAGCTCGCCCTGCCGACGTACGTCTACTTCACCTCCACCGCCGCGCTGCTCGCGCTCATGCTGAGGCTTCCGGTCCTCGACGAGACGGTCGCCGTCGACTTCGAGACGTTCGAGGGCACGGTGGACGTCCCGGGCCTGCCGCCCGTGCCCGCGGGAAACATCCCCGGATTCCTGGGACGCAAGGACAGCCCCAACTTCACGTGGTTCGTGTACCACGGCAGGCGTTTCATGGACGCCGACGGCATCATCGTCAACACGGTGACCGAGCTCGAGCCGAGCGTTCTCGCCGCCATCGCCGAAGGCCGGTGCGTGCCGGGAAGACCGGCGCCGCCGCTGTACCCGATCGGCCCGGTACTGAACCTCGGTGCGGGAACTGCGTCCGACGACGAGGCGTGCGTCCGGTGGCTCGACGCGCAGCCGCGGGCGTCGGTGGTGTTCCTCTGCTTCGGGAGCCTGGGCTGGTTCGACGCCGAGAAGGCGCGCGAGGTCGCCACGGGGCTGGAGCGGAGCGGCCACCGGTTCCTGTGGGCGCTGCGCGGGGCTCCCGCGGCGGGGTCGCGGCACCCGACGGACGCCGACCTAGACGAGCTCCTCCCCGCGGGGTTCCTGGAGCGGACAAAGGACAGGGGCCTCGTGTGGCCTCGTTGGGCGCCGCAGAAGGCGGTGCTCTCCCACGCGGCCGTGGGCGGCTTCGTGACCCACTGCGGGTGGAACTCGACGATGGAGAGCCTGTGGCACGGCGTGCCGCTGGCACCGTGGCCGCTGTACGCGGAGCAGCACCTGAACGCGTTCGAGCTCGTGTCCGTCATGGGCGTCGCCGTGGCCATGCAGGTGGACAGGAGCCGTGACAACTTCGTCGAGGCCGCGGAGATGGAGCGTGCCGTGAGGGCCCTGATGGGCGGCGGCGAGGAGGGGCGCAAGGCGCGGGAGAAGGCCGCCGAGATGAAGGCCGCGTGTCGCAAGGCCGTGGAGGAGGGCGGGTCATCGTACGTGGCGCTGGTGAGGCTGCGTGATGCGATTCGCAAGGGTGCAAGTGCGACAAGTGCTGCCCATTCGAAGGCGCCGCTCGTTTGAGTGAGTCCAGACTACTCACGTTCGCCACGTCCATATCGAGTTGTCGACGGTGTCCGCTTCGGCATGAAGGGGACGTCCGTGTTTGAGCTTGCCGGCGTCGACCCTCGACAGCGTCTCTCTCTCTCACACACACAGCATAGTACAGCTTATCGACCTAGAGGCTGGGATTTCGAGTTTTATTTTCTTGTGTGCTCGCTCGGTGTCGGTAGTATCATATCATAGGTAATTGTCTTACTCCCTCCGTTCCTTAAAAACGTGCAATTACAGACAACGTGTCAGTTAAACTTTTTCAACTTTAATTAGTTATAGAAAACTAGTCAGAGCCCCGCGCTTCGTGCTGGATCCCACACATCGGCGGCATCGGAAGGACCGACACGGGCTAGGGGTGGCGAATCGGCGACCCCCGGGGCGGCGGTGGCTCGCCGAGACGCAGCGGCGTCGTGGCTGCGGGTTGCGGGAGCGCCAAAGGGCACGAGCTTAGTGGTTCGGCGAGTGCACGCCGGCACCCGGCCGTCTCGCCGTCCCTCCCTTGCCTCCGGCGAGGCCGGTGCCGAGCCCGAGCCTGGTGACCCCGAGAGTTCTCCGTCCCGTGCCTGAGGTAGAAGAAAGGGTAAAAATCTAATTTTATTTCTGTGTCGGGGTTCTAGGTGTAAAAGTGCCAGAGAGAAACTTTTATGTTTATGGGCTTAGTGGATTTCGGTAAACTATAGGGTTCCCGACGAAAAGTGTTTGTCTCATATGACAGGTAGGGGGTAACTTCACCAATTTGATGCATCAAACTCGTTCATGTGTGCAACCAAACACAGTTACCGGTATCATGTGATGCATCTTGTTCCTCCATTCGGCCAATCAAACATGGTGCTCCTCATCCTGTACAAAGTGGTTCCGAGAAACCAAACACGAGCTGACTATGGTGGGGATGAGAGCAGTCTGGATGCCTCTTTGGTGCGGAATAAGTTGGTTCGAAGCGATCAATCGCACCCTAAGGGTGCGTTTGGTTCTGTTTTTGGCCGAACCAGGCCCATGGGATGCACCCCACGGACGATTGGTTACCTGCACGCCCTTTCGAGCCAGGCTGGTGGCGTGCAAAATCCCCCCTCGAGGCTGCATCTGGAGAAATGCCATTTTTCTCCGTTTCTCCGCAGCCAGGCTCCGGCGAGCCAAGGTAGAGCACGCGGGAGCTCGAAATCCTGGGCGCGCGCGTGCAGGCGGTCGAGCGCGGGAACCCTAGCGCCACCGCCCCCATTTTCGCGCCATCAGCTCTTCACCGTAGCCGGCTCATCTCCCTCCACCTCTCTTCTTCTTCCCACCGCCCCCATGGTCGCGCTGCCTTCGGCACAATGCCCCCTGCAAGGACACCGCCTCTGTTTCTTTAACTAAATCGACATTGGGCGCAGGTAAGTAAGGCTAAGGAAATTCACTCGTCTAATCTCTCACTCGAGCCCCGTGATTTTGTGCCTCCTTGAGCAATTTTATTTTTTACGGCTATTTCGAGTTCGTTCGCGTGATCTGATTTTCCAGAAGTTCGGCTCGATTTTGAGCAATGATCTCTTAAGACTAGCTTGTCAGCTCAATGGAGATCATCTGTGCCGGTTTTGAGAGCAGTCTGTTTTGATTGGAGCTATTTTTCGGCGGATTTTGAGAGCGCCCCTTTTCTGTTACTGGGTCCTGTTTTTTGTTCATCGTCCGGACGGCTCGAGCGCGCGGATTAGCAGGCAGCTCTTGCCCAGCAGTGGTCAATAAACGGCAGCAGTAGGCGTTTGCTAATTCCATTTTTAATTTGCATCTCGACTATCTTCTTTAATTTGCCGCAGGTTTGAGCAGTGGAGTAGGTGCCCGTCAATCTCCTGTCTGCAGGTCTGCAGGTTTGAGCATACTCCATTGCCTTTAAGATGACCTTATTAATTTGAACATACTCCTGTCTATAGGTTTGAGCAATCTCCTGTCAAGCATGGTTGTTGTACAAGAAAGATCTTGATCGGGCCAAAGATCTAACAGCAGCCATCTCTGCAGCTGGTAAGGCCAAGGATGCAGCTGTGTTTCAGAAAGACCTGATCATCATATTCCTAGTGATCATAGTTGTTGTTCTTGTTTGCTTTCTTTTTTTTTCTTAGTGCCGCTCAAACTGGAATTGTATTAAGACAATTGTAATTCCTATTTGGACATTTATGTGGAATGTGCTAATTAGGACATGTGTGTGGACTGTGTTAATTAAGACATCTCTAATGTGGAGTGTGTTAAAATTGTATGCAAACTGGTACTCTGTTGAGGTGGGATGTGGTAACCTCACCATTTCATGCAATGGGTGATTGGACTGCTTTGTATTCAGGAAACCAAACAACAATTTTTATCTATGTTTCTTGCATCTCCATGTACAACCAGCCAACCAAACGATGGCTCTATCCAGCCTGGCTCTGTATGTCCTAGCAACCAAACAAGACCATCCTGCATGCTCTAGGCCTGGCTGGAGGGAGCCTGTACAGGCAGATGCAGGCTAGGAAAACAGAGAAGAGAACCAAACGCACCCTAAGTGAATGTGGACGCAGGGGTGGTGTAGGTACATCACATCATCTCTCTGTCGGCTGCCTGCGACGGAGGCAGTATCGCCGGAGGGAGTATCCCCTTATCCCTGCAGACGGGCAGGCGCCATACTCCATTCAGAACATCAAACTTATCGCCTTATCTCTGCAGACGGGCAGGCACGAGGCAGTACGATGTCCGAAGAGCAAGAGTGATCGGAGCATGCTTTCAGGCTTTTAATTTGGCTCAGACATGAGAAACTAGTGGTGGTGACTGGTGATCGCTGACCAGTTGGCAGTCTCCTCGGTGTGGTCCAGACCACATCTTATCTGCTCCCTCCGTTCTAAAATAAATAAATGACGTTTTCTCGGTAAAACAGTAAAACATCTACCCAAGAATTATATATTAAAATATGATTAATATTTATATTACATAATTAGTATCATTGGAAAGATCTTTTGATCTAGTTTTTTTAACAAATTTATTTGGAGATTTAAATCTTTTACGTATTTTCTATAAATCGAGTCAAACTTTGTGGACGAAAAACTCAAAACGTCGTTTTTTTTTTGGGACGGAGGGAGTAGAATCTAAATAATAATTGCACTTGGTCAGTTTTTAATTTAATTAAATTTAATAACTTCTAAACTCACATTAAATGATACTGTAGGTACAAAAAAAATCCGACTAGTTTCGTATGGGGTTTTGTAAAAATGTTGACTCAACTCAAATGGGTGGGTTCCGTGAGCACCTGTGTAACTGTGTTGTGAAATTGAGAGAAGCGAAGGGCATGCATGCCGTGAGACCGTGTGAGCGTGCCTCCTAAATTAACCCAGAGAGCGTCAATCGACCAGAACCGAAAGGCCCCGTCCCCACGGCAGCGCGGTCCACAAGAGCTGCACCCTTCACTCGATCGACGACTTGCTGAGCCCCGACCAGTGCCTCGCGCCTCCGTGGCCTCGCCGGAGTTCGTCACCCGATCACCACCACCGGTACCCGATGGTAGGCTGGGAAACAAAACATGAAAGACGCGCCTGAGCTACTCAAGCGTCAAGCGGCCGAATGGTGGGTGGGAGAGGAGTTGGGCCATCAGCCACTGGGCCTTCTTGGGCCGTCGAGTGGGAAAGGGAAGAAGAAAAATGCATGTTTCGGGCTGAATAGTTGACAGCGTTTTTTTTTTTTTCGTCTTTATTATTTTCCTTGTTTTTATACCAATGTTTTCCAAAAAAAAAAATAGGGTGTTCAATTAAATACCGTAGACTACAAGTGGGCCCGCCCCTGATCAGCTGATCAACCGGCTTTCCCTCAGCAGTCCTGCGCCGACCGCTGCAAGCCAGTATTATTTTCTCACGTGATGTTCCTACTCCGTAGTCCGTTCGATCCACCAAACAATCACAGAAAAAAAAAATTGTTGCCCGCGTGTTCCACGTTACATGTAGAACTAATTTTATTTTCACGACAAAGCAAGGTTTAGTTGGCGGCTAGCTAGTGGCGGAGAACCCAGAGTCGTTGTTTGTGTAAAGGGTGTCGGTGAGGGCAGTCTGAACCATGAAAATGCTTGCAATGCAGGTCCATAATCACAATGCAAGGAAACCACCGTGGCAACAAAAAATCACAACCAAGAAATGACATGTGTGGACCAGGATCTCTCTCCATCCAATCCGTGTCTCTCGTTTTCTCTCTGTCCCCATCCTTATCTAGAAGAAATCGCAAGGCTTGAGCGAGGCCACGGAGGCATGCACGCAGCAATTGGCGACTGCCAACTGTGAATGTGATGTCTGCAAATTAAAGGCGCATGCGCAACAACAACAACGCTATAGTGCAGCGTGGATGCGGGCTTGGTGAGACGTGCACGGACGGAGACGTGGTAGGCAGCAGCAGCTCGATCGGTGCACGGGCTCACGTGTGCACACGAGCGCGGAGATGTAGCTGCTGGCAATGAGGCGGGCCGCATGGGCTCAACCGCAGGTTCGCGCGGACAGCGGCGAGCGCGCGCGCGCGGGCGGCACGGGCATGTGTGCGAACACGAGCGCAAGCAAGGGCGTGTCCGGCGGGGAGCGGCATGGTCTCGCTCTCGCATGCAGACGCGAACGCAGAGGAGTGACGGCTGCAAGGCGAACGGCACGGCCTGGCGCGTGGCTGGTGAGAGGTTGGGTTGCGACGACCGGAAGAAACAATGCCTTCCCCTCCAACGTGTAGAATCTCGTTTCTTCTCGGTATTCGATCGGAAAACGAGCTGAAATGGTTTCCGATCGACCTACCATGTGGGGCTAGATCTCAATGCCACACACGTATCAAACGTGTATCACACACACACACACACACACGATAATTACCATTTGTGCGTCGGTTCGAAATGATTAACATATTTTGATGAAAAAATATTTATGAAATGTATATATATTTTGATCGCAAAAGTGATGTGCCAATACTTTTGTCACTCGTACGGGTAACATAATTACTATCTACCACAAATTAACATGGCAATACATAGTACTTGAGTCACAGAAATATAGCTGAGACATGTAACCCTGAAACGAAATAAAACCTTACAAAGTTATTACTATAGTACACGTTTATACCATGCCTTGCACTCGTACTGTTTGCGCTGAGCTGTCGGCCGCCGATGTACCGTGGACGAACTACTGTGCTAGCAATACTACCCTCCTGTGGGCTGGGCCGTGGTTCGTTCCTATGTAGATGCAGCACTTTTTTTCACGTGCTGTCCTGCTCCTCCGTTCGATGTTTGTGGACACGCTTGTCCATAGCAAACAAAACGGTCCCAAAATGAGCTTATGTTACGAGACCACATGCCCTCCAACGTGCCACACGTTCCACTGCCCTACATCGTGCGTTCATAATGTGTCTTCTGGAGTCATTTTGTCTTCACGATGGACTGCACGTTTGTGAAGAGGTGTAACATGATTTTTTTTTTAATCTGAGATCTACTCTAAATAGAGCCCCTATAAATTTCTAGCTAAGAGCGCATTTGATAGGGATAGAAATTCTTTTAGAGATGCTTTAGATCTAGATTCTCCTTAGCAATATTTCTTTTAGGGAGGCGGGCGATTGTATAACTCTAATCCCACATACTTAGTCGTCATTCGTGGCGCGTTCTTCTAGCCTTCACTATTTCTCATATTAATACAAAAAAGATGTGTAAGCCTTTTCCATATATATTTAAAAAAAATTACTGCTACGTCTATGAGATTTAATATAAAGTGATTGTATAACTCTAATCCTTCACGCCTAGTACATCATTCGTGTGGCGTCGTTATAACCTTTACTATGTTTTGCATTATCGCAAACCTTTGTGTATTTGAAAAAAATAATGATAGTGCCGAATTGATGGAAAAACTTTATTTATTTTTTTCTAGAATTTAAAAGTTTTTACTGCTACGTCTATGAGATTTAATATAAACTGCATTGGAGCAGTGTCCAAGTCTGGAGTGGCCTTGATCTAGCCCTTGCTAGAGCTTATAGAGAAACGAAAATGCACATATCTGGCGTGTAGACGTGTAATCGGCGCTTTTATCCACTGACACATCCAACCCTCCATGAGAGGGAGAAGCACAGATATGCAGTGGCGGATCTAGAAACGGCACAACGGGACTGAAATTATGTAAGAGAGTTTTGGCCATAGTTAGGGAGGACTAAATGTGTATTTCATAGATTATCTTAGGATGGACAAGTAGGATACTAAAAGGAGTTTTTGGACTGCGTCCCGGGCTATAGCCCAGGGTGTAGATCGGCCCTTGTGGATATATTATGAGTATAGTAGAGCAAGCGATAGCTCAAGGATGATGAACTAAGAGTTATCAGATTTTGAATTCCTTATTAGTCGTGTTCAACGAGTATTGTTAAAGGTGACAAGGCACCTACCGTGGTTAATGCGCATTGGGCAACAAATCCTCACTAGCAGAGTATCTGCCGAGTAGCTTCGCTTCGCTTGTTCGTATCATCCCTTATCAGCTAGCTATTCAATGTTTTTTCTCACAACAAAACAACATCAGCCAACCAAAGATCGTAGTGGTGGGGAGGACGGTTTAGACTTATCAACTTTGGAATCAGTTTATATAAATATATTAACATTTTTATACTGTATTTATTTGTATAGATTTTAATCTAAAGTTAGAATTGAATTCTCTTTAGTAGAAGGGAGTATGTAATGTACTCCTTCCATTTTAAATTGTTAGTCGTTTTTGACTTATCAATTTTGCTATGTATCTAAAAATAATAATATGTGTAGATACATAAAGAAAATAGTATATATCAAAAAGTTAAAGTGACTTGTAGTTTAGAACGGAGGGAGTAATACTGCTCCACTCCACACCCCACCTAATTAAGCCTGTGGGGGCACCGTTTGGTTTCCACACACACGTATCCAACCGTCTCTCGCGAAAGCGGTGTCGTGCAACACTCCAACATGCAACAATGTTGTACTCCCTCAGGGATGGTATTAAGTCGTTTTAGGGACAAATGACACCGGTCTCCAAAACACAACTTTGACATCTTATTATTATAAAAATATTTATGAAAATGTGATATATGTATACTTTTATTAAAATATTTTTAAGACAAATCTACTCATATAATTTTTACATTTACAAAATCAACCACTTAAAAATTATTGATGATTTATATTCCCGATGTTTGATCCAAATCTTGTCCAAAACGACTTGTAATACCAGCCCGGAGGGAGTATATTTTTTTTTTCCAAGGAGAAACGCATATATGCGACGGCGCCACACGAATCGCGACACCGTCTAGATACTATACACGTTTTCTACCCTGAAGCATCTAGAGGAACTCATGCTGCATGCGCATTGCGCATCATACTATATACACACACAGTGCCACATAATTTATTTCAGGAAAAAATATTTATAACCGTGCCGCACCAATGTGAATGCATGTTTGTTTATCAGCATCAGTACCACCAGTCAGCTTAGGGCGTCCGCAACGGTTCGACGCAAATTGCCGGCTGAGATGGCACAACACGAAAGAAAGAAAGAAGGAAAACTCGACAACCACGTAGTGC
Source organism: Hyparrhenia diplandra (assembly GCA_015847255.1). Taxonomy (NCBI): domain Eukaryota; kingdom Viridiplantae; phylum Streptophyta; class Magnoliopsida; order Poales; family Poaceae; genus Hyparrhenia; species Hyparrhenia diplandra. Next base: position 123,870 of record JADLZK010009377.1, read on the forward strand.
CAGGTAAGGTGCTACAGGAATCATGGCCGAACTCATCGCTAGTGATTGAGATATCTCTTCTTCTCTCGCCTCCACATCACCTCCAATTCCACACGTACTTAATTGGCCCTCAAACGTAATTCTACACTTGGATGATAACTAGCTGGACCCACTCGAATAAATCTTTCTTTTTTCGCCGTTCCGAGCAGCAGCGTCGCACGTGACAGTACACTGCATTCTAGAGTTTTTCACTCACGGCTCAACGCTATGCTCACGGCTGAGTCAGAGTTCCACGCCATTTTTCCCCACGAGCGCCTCAGGCAAAGAGACCGAGGCCGCGGGCACGATATAAGCACCACCACCGCTCCACGCTTCTTGGTAGGTCGCCGATCAGCAGGGAGCAGCAGCAGCGGGGAGGCGGAGGCTACTATTACTACCTGGTCAGCGCCGGCCGTTCGCCGCGAGCTCATCCGGCACCCCGCAGCCGGCCGCCGACGCCTCTGGTCCGTCGTCGGACGGCAGCAGCAGTAGCAGCAACATGTCTTCGGCGGCCCCGCTGCTCGGCGCCGAGGCCGGCGGTGTCGAGCCGTCGTCGCCGCGCCCGTCGTCGTGGGTGGACCGCGTGGTGGACACGGTGGAGGCGCGCGCGCAGCTGGTGTTCGCGGTGCCGATGGTGCTGACGAACATGGCCTTCTACGGCATCCCGCTGGTGTCGGTGATGTTCTCTCGGCCACCTCGGCGACGTCCACCTCGCCGGCGCCACGCTCGGCAACTCCTGGGCCACCGTCACCGGCTACGCCTTCATGGTACGTACGCGCGCCCCACCCATCTCATCATATCTCCTTCATCTCCCTCGAGCGCTCTCTTGCCATGCATGCGTGCATCATGTTAGTTTACTGTGAAGAAAAATCTCAGATCCATTCTCGATCGCCGCGCTGTCGCTTCGCCAGGCGGCGGATCCGGATCACATACACGCGGCCACATGCCGGTGGACCTGTTCTTCGCCGGCCTCTTTGCTCTTGCATATACGACCCTAGCAGACGACACTAGGCTAGCACGCATCATAAGTTCACAAAGTGATTTTGCGTTCCGAGTTCCCTTGACCATCATGCTTCGTTTGATGTTGCTGGGATCGTCGTTTGGACACGGTGATGGTTTGCAGCGGCATGAGCAGCTGGAACTGGAGTGATCAGGAGGCGCCAAAGCCCTGATCTATCCCTACTGGTAAAATCAATAACAAAGGGGCTACTACACCGTACCTACACTCGCCGCTCCTATGTTCAACGCCCGTGCTCCACGGGCAGTTGACATTTGTAGCGCATTTGTTTTTGCACCTACACTCCTCCTTACTTAAATAATAACCTCTGGAAGATCCCGGCCGGGCTCCGCTCAACTGTTGGTACTACTGTAGTAACCGGCAATATTCAAAGAGACGTGACAATCTTGTCAAAAAAAAAAAAAAGAAGGACGTGACAAGGACAAAATGAAGCGGTTCGGTTGAGAAATTCAAGGCAATTAAGCACGCAGGCAGGCGGAGCGTGCACCATTGATTGTTTGATCTGCAAGTGCTATCCCAATCAATACATATTCCGATCCACGAATTAATACAAGCATGCCTGGCCAAGCGAAGCAAAGCTTGTCCACTGCCTGCGCAGCTTTCGCTCTCAGCTCATCTCTGCCGCCGCTGCCGCGCGCGGATGAATTGAACCAACAACCAACCACCAACCAATAGTCGCGGGCCAGCGCTGTTCGCTCGCTCGCTGTGAAGTTGTCACTTGTCAGCCACGAAACGATAAGCAACTCGAGGTTCGCGTGGCGTGCGACACCGCGGCACGGCACGTACCGACGTACGTACTACGCACGCCGCCGCTTCGATCGGTCGCCGTCGGTTTTACTGTATTTCCGTGGTCGCCAGAACTCAGAGGCCGGTGACCGTCAGCCGCTTCATTCGGTGTTTGGTCCTTCCTCCTCCTCCTCTCCTTCCATGTGCCGTTTTCCTGGTGTTTTTATTTTTATGTACCTGTGCATGCATTATACGAGTATAGGATAGGAGTATATGTGTGTGGCCGGAACGAAGGACGATGTTGTGTGTGTCGCCAAGGCACACGGTACGTTGATGGTTGGCCGCGGCGCGGCGTTACATGTCCCGACCGGCCTCCGCACGGGAGGTGTTAGTCGCCGACCACCTTTAGGTGGGCGGCCCACCTAAAGGCCCGCTCGGCGCCTCCGCCCGTCTTCCTCCCTCCCGGCCTTCGCCCCCGCTGCCCCGCCCCCCGCCGGCCGGGCGTCTAGGGCTCGCCGGAGCTCCGGCGAAGCTAGGGCGCGCCCTAGGGCGCCGGGCGGCGCCCGCCTCCCCCGCCCTATTCTTCTCCCCGCCGAAACCCTAGCCGCTATGGACGCCGCAGCCTCCGAGCTCCAACCGCGCCGCCATGGACGACCTCCCCCTCCCCCTCCCCGCCTACCCATACCCGGTCGGATGAGTCCGGCCCGGCCCCGCCTCGCTCACCGCCCGACCACCGCCGTGTCGGCGACCGGGCTCATTCTAGCCAAAGGGAGGGGAGCTCACGACCCTAACCGCCGGAACTCACTCGTCGTCGCGCGCCTTCGTCCCCGCCTCCGGGCGTCGTCGTCGTGTCGTCCGGGCTCCAAGCGAGCGGGCGGGCACGTGCGGGCCGTGGCCCCCACCAAAGGGGGGCGGTCGGGCGAAAGGTTGGGTCCCCGCCTCCGCACGGGCCCGCCGGGCTGGGTCGCGCCCGACGTATCGCGCCTGCGTCGGCGACGCTCGTGTGCATGTATACGGCGCCGCAGATGACGTTGGCGGTTGGCTAAGGGCATGTTTGGATGGAGGGACTATAGACCGAAGAGACTAAATAGGGACTAAAAATTAGTCCGTAGCCCCTCCCAAGAATCTAGTAAAATTGAAACTAATTGTGACTAAAAATTAGTCCCTAGTCCTCATGTTTGGTTATTTAGGGATTTAAATGGGACTAAAAAATTAGTCTCTAGTCTCACAGTAACCAAACACACCCTAAGCGTGCGTGTGGCAGCCCCGTTGCCCGTTGGACTCGAACCGGATCAGATAGGAGGAGGGTCGAGCATGCATCGGCGCTCGGCGGCTGGTCAGATCAGAGTTAGAGAGACCAGAAACTGAGACTTGTTCTGCGAGTGTGGGAAACAACGGAGGCCAGTGGCCAGGCCACATTCGAGCTGCGTTTCGAGACTTTGGGCTTCATGAATCGGTCAGGAGTCACCTACTTATCGCCTTGTTTCCTCTCTTTACGGTCGCTACTACTCATCTTAATTAAGTCTTGTTTGAAGCAGTTCTGTTTTCTTCGGTTGCATAAAGTAATTTCACTAGTGAAGTGAAGCTAAGTTTTTTTTTGACCGAAGAAGTGAAGCTAAAGTTGTTTTCATAAAAAAGAAAAAGAAATCATTTAAGTACCGGAGAAGAATAATAATAGTGAGTTTTGCCTGAAACACTGGGCCATCAACTGGCCATTCATGATGAGTACCCCAGAAGCACGAAACACCGGACCATTTATCGCTTGCCAAAAAACGTGCATGTCTGTTTGTGCCTACGTAGCAATGAAGAGCTGTCCACGGATCCTGACCCTGAAACCAAACGCAGTCAAATGCGCATGCTCTATTACTCACGATTTTCAGACTTTTTGGTGATGCATGGCTTCGCACGTCATTCCTTTGCATACTATTTTTTTCTTTGTAAACATCGCATTCCTTTGCATATTCTGATACGCTATCTCCTTGGGAAACCATACACTGTTATACTATATATATATATACTCAAGGAGATAGCGTAGGAATGCAATGTTTACAAAGGAAAAAATAGTATGCAAAGCAATGCCATGTTTACAAAGGAAAAAATAGTATCCAAAGGAATGCGAAGGAATGCGATGTTTACATTGTGATACGCTATCTCCTTTGGGAGTATAGTATGCAAAGGAATGCGATGTTTATAAAGGAAAAAAATAGATAAATGGAGTAGAGGTTGAACTCTTCTATGCTGTTCGGCACGCTTGGCTCAATTCATAAGAATGTCAATCAATCAATATACTATAGGAAAAAGTCTACATAACCCCCTCAACTATGTATGATGGAACACATAATCCCCTCAACTATAAAATCGGTTTTTCTGCCCCCTAAACTTTCAAAACCGGTCAAATAACCCCTGAGGTGGTTTACATGAGTGGTTTTGCACACGTGGCGCTTCGTTCGCTTATGTGGCAGTCCAACTTGGCACAACCTCTCTCTCTACACATGTCTTCTCTCACTCACAGGTGGTCCCCACCTCTCATCATCCACCTCCAGCTCCATCGCGATTTATATCTTCCCCGTCCATGTCCCTACCTCGATTATGTTTTTGAGATTGTGCAGAGGGAGGGCAGAGGGAGCACGCGAGTCTGCCGACGGCCATTGAGGTCGCGCTGGTAGCCACGCCCGCGACCTTGGAGGCCGTCCCCACCGCCGGGCTCGCCCCACGCCGCCATGGAGCTCGCCCCGCCGCCAAGAACCCATCGCGGCGCCCGCAACCCGGCCGCCCGCATCATCGCGCGCCGCACCTCCGTAAGCAGCGGCGACGCTGGGCGCGGGTAGGCCGGATGCCCGCGTTCGGGTGGCACACGGGGCACCGCAGCCTGCGCCGGACGTGTGGGCGGTGCGCCGCTTCGCGTGTGGCGATGGGGTGCATCGCGGCTCCTCGCACCCTAGGGTGCTAATGGACAACACAGAGAGTTGGGTGGCAGAGGGATAGCGAGGGAGGCCGACCATGGATGGGTCATTGAGATCCGAAGAGCGGCTGTAGGTGGAAGATGACATGTGGGGACCACTTGTTGGTGAGAGAAGATATGGTGCAGATGAGAGAGAGGTTGTGCCAAGTTGGACCGCCACATAAGCGAAATCAAGAGCCACGTATACAAAATCACCCACCCAAACCACCCGAGGGGGTTATTTAACCGATTTTGAAAGTTTAGGAGGCAGAAAAAACGGTTTTATAGTTGAGGGATTATGTGTTCCACCATACATAGTTCCTTTTCCATATACTATAGTACCACAACTATTATGAAAAAAAAACTTAGGTTTATAATAGCACACCAGTTACTTAAATATTTTAGTTATTTTCAATCTAAGGTTAGTCTTGGTGGGGTGTCATAAGAGTTTCTTGAGCACTAAATAAGCTACCAACTTAGCAGATATGTTGGCATTAATTACACAATAAAGGCTGAAGAGAGAGAGGTCAGAGGACCAAGGTTTTATGAGAGTAAAACGAGAGTTTCATGAAGATGAAATCAGTCCACACACGGTTTCCAACATACAAGAGACTTGGAAATTAGAACACGAAAACCTCGCTATTGGATTATTTTGTTGGTACTCTCTTTAAATTATTATATAGACTGCTTTTTTTTTTTTTTTTCGAAGTCATACTTCTAGCTTTTATCAAGTTTATTTAAAGAAATATGGAGTATAAACCAACATGTACGACATGAAACTAGTTTCACTAAACCCAACTAACTATGTTTTCACGAGTTCCATTTCGTGTTTGGAGTTTGAGATCGTGCACAAAACGAGATGTTGCTTCTGAATCCTCACAGCAGTTGTTTGTGTTCCATGGAAAAATATGGTCTCTCATCATGAATGGCTGATGGCTATGTTTCCAGACCGGGCTGAGCGGCGCCCTGGAAACGCTGTGCGGTCAGGCGTACGGCGCGGGGCTGTACCGGATGCTGGGCCTCTACCTGCAGTCGTCGCTCATCATGTCGGCCGCCGCGTCCGCTGCCGTCTCGGCGCTGTGGTGGTTCACGGAGCCGGTGCTGCTGTTCCTGCGGCAGGAGCCCGAGGTGTCCCGCGCCGCCGCCGCGTTCGTCCAGGCGCAGATACCCGGCCTCTTCGCCTACGCCTTCGTGCAGTGCCTGCTCCGGTACCTGCAGACGCAGTCCCTCGTGCTCCCGCTCGTCGTCTGCTCCGTGGCCCCGTTCGCGCTCCACGTCGCGCTCACGCACCTCCTGGTCAACGTGCTCGGCCTGGGGCTCGCCGGGGCAGGCGCCGCCGTCTCGGTCACGTTCTGGCTCTCCTGCCTCATGCTGCTCGCCTACGTGTTCCGGTCCGGCGCCTTCAGCGAGACGTGGAAAGGCTTCTCTGCCGAGGCCTTCAAGTACGTGCCGCCCACCGTGAAGCTCGCCACGCCGTCGGCCATCATGGTCTGGTGCGTACCTAGTGTCAGCAGACTCAGCAGCACTCAGTGTGTGTGGCTCGCTGTGTCTAGAACTCACGCTTCTCATTTTGACTGACTGCAGCTTGGAGTACTGGGCATTCGAGCTCCTGGTCCTGATCGCCGGATTGCTCCCCAATTCCACAGTGAGCACGTCGCTGATCGCCATGTGGTATGTCCCCTCTCTTTCGATACTGAAGCTTAATTCAGCTCTGGCTGCAACTGCAACCAGTGCTAATTTGTGTTCATCTTGAAACAAACTGACTTCTTGGTCGGCGGAATTGATGTGTGCAGCGTCAGCACGGAGGCGATCGCATACATGATCACGTTCGGGTTCAGCGCCGCCGTGAGGTGCGTTACCTCCTGCAGCCCTGTTTAATTTATTCGCAGTTGTTCAGATTATCGAGTGATTTGAGCTTCAGTTCTTGCTGTCACTCCGTCGTCCTTTACTATATATAATCTCTTGTCTTACGCTCGATCAGCACGCGGGTGTCGAACGAGATCGGCGCGGGGAACGTGGAGAAGGCCAAGCACGCGGTGAAGGTGACGCTGAAGCTATCGGTGTTGCTGGCCGTCACCTTCGTGCTGCTGCTGGCGTTCGGCCACGGCCTGTGGGCGCGCCTCTTCAGCGGGAGCGCGGCGATCGTGTCGGCGTTCGGGGCCATCACGCCGCTCATGGTCATCTCCATCGTGCTGGACTCCGCGCAGGGCGTGCTGTCGGGCGTCGCCAGGGGCTGCGGCTGGCAGCACCTGGCGGCGGTCACCAACCTGGTGGCGTTCTACGTCGTCGGCATGCCGCTCGCCGTCCTGTTCGCCTTCAAGCTCGACCTCCGCACCAAAGGCCTCTGGGCGGGGCTCATCTGCGGCCTCGCGTGCCAGGCCTGCACGCTGGTGGTCATCACCATCCGCACCAAGTGGGCCAAGCTCGCCGAGGCTATGCAGCGGGAGAAGGCCAGCTACGTCGCGTAGCTACTACCAGATTTTTTAGCATTGTAATACCAGTTACGAACGAATGACTACTGAGAAATTGTGCATCGAAAGCACGAGTTTTTTGATCAAATCGTCGTTGAAATCCCCGTCACGTTGTGTTTACTTTCTTTCGTAGAGAGGCAGCACTATGATGGACTGCTTGACTGACTGGTCACCGACGACGGGTACGAATGGTCGTCGCTCACAACTCTGAAGTTTGAATAGCCGAATCTGATTGATTGTCCGGTCGTTGGCCCGGCAGCCACGCAGTATCTGTCGCTGAAGATGGATCATCATTCTAGCCACGACTGTCACTGAAGATGGATCATTCTAGCCACAAGTTTGTGGGACTGGAATTTTCGTTTTCTAGCGTACGACAAGTTTTGACACGCCTGTGTACGACCAGCAAGACCACAGAGGACTGGGATCATGTTGTGTACGACCAGCAAGACCACAGAGGACTGGGATCATGTTGTTGTTCCACGAACAATCTAGACGGTTCTTGCACACTGTCATGGCGTCAGCCGCTTTTAGTCGCATAATCCACACAGGACCGCTATATGCCTATTAGGCTACTAGCAATTGGCAAATGCAGTCTGATCATGAGATTTCAGCAATAATGGACTCATTAAAAATTTAGCGATTTTCAAGTTTAGGTTTTACCTAGTCCCAACTTGCAAGCATGGGCAGGAGAGATTCCTCCCTACTCTCTCCGTCCTGAACTCATATTATCTGTCGTTTTAGTGACATAAAAATTAAGAGGAGTGAAAAAAAGATATGGTACACAAAAAAGCGATGGAAATGTATTTGTCAGATTCCGGCCAGATTGGGCGGAATTGACACCGCCGATTGGAGTTGGGAGAGGGGAGGAGGATGATGATGGTGGTGACGGCGGTGGGGTGGGGCGGGGTGGCGGCCGGCCGCCGGGAGGGCGGCGGCGGCGGAGGGGGCGAAGGCTAGCGAGCGCGAGGGCGGGGCGGCGGCGGCTCGAGGGTCAAGGCAAAAGATATTTTTATTTTCTTGCTTGTCCCCTAGAGATTACATGCCTCTTGCTTATATAGCCCCGACTAGTGGGATTTTTGTAATCTAAGCAATCTCTATAAGGTTTCCTTATACGACTGGAATACCTTTTACAAGCAATTTCCTATTTTATTATTTCCTAATAAGGGTCTCCCTTATAGATGAGATAGCCCCTTGCACACCAAAAATTACCTAAGGTAATCCTAACTTGAAGACGGCGAACTCGAGTCGCACGGAGAGGGGAAGGCGGCGACGGCAGGCCCGGCCTCCCCCTGCTTGGCCCTGCGCCCCGGGGCGGGCGGCCGTCGCGTTTGGCCCAATTAGCCACTCTCGGGTGGCCCACTCGATCATGACATTTCCTCACCGTTCGACGAGGCGGCGCTGGCCCACGCCGCCCAACCCACCGTGGTGGCGAAAGGCACGCCGTCCGGGAAGCGACAATTCGTGCCCGGCGCAGAGGATGAGAGGGCCGCACTTGTCGTTGTCGCCGTTGCGTATGTTGGAGTCTTGGTCGGAGAAGGAGAAGTCGAGGTGGAAACCGCCGAAGTAGGCGCCTGAACTTGAAGCTCGCCGTGGTTGCACGAAGGGAACGTTCCGCCGCATGCACGATGCATGACGGAGGTGCCGAGGGTGCCCGGCGATTCGGAGCATCCGGGCGAGTCACGGTGGAGACGTGTAGGTGTAAGTTGCCGGCACATTCACCTTTGCATGGAGTTGCCTCGCGGTGAGACGCGGTGTCGAGGTGAAGTCGAGGAGGCAGCCGCAGAGGAGATCGTTGGGTGTGCCGACGGGGGGTCCCGCCTGCCTCTCCCCTTTGTCCACGGGCGCCAACCGTGATGTTGTCGATGCGGAAGAAGACTTCGCCGTTGTCGCCAAAGAGGAGGACGGTGGCACCCTCGATCCGATCGTCGGGCGCGCCCGGAGAAGAAGGGACGCTTATGGGAACGCCGCTGCTCCTCCCGGAAGGCGATTGGGAGGTGGAAGCCCACCGCGACGCCGTGCGGTGGAACGTTCTCCCCGCCAGGAAGTCCCGGAGAAGCTCGGGCGGCGGGGATGTAGTAGCGGTGGAAGTACCTCACAATGCCGTAGCGGAGGCTCCATTCAGTGCGTTGATCCCGGCTCGATGGCGCCGGAGATGATCCCGAGCTCCTTGTTTGTAGTTGTGCCCACTTGCAGCTCGGTGATCATGTTGCTTCTTTGTCGGCCCTTGATGTCTTCCATGGCAAAGAAGACGCCGCTGTCTGTCGGCATGCGGTCACCACGGGGCAGCCGCTATGTCGCCGTCGAGGCCACCAGGTGTTCGCGGGGGTCGGCCGTTCTTGGCGCCGGTGTCGACATCCTTGTTGGCGTCGTCGCTCGTCGCCGTTGTAGCGGCGGGGCAAGGTCAATGGCCTCCTCCAACGAACGAGGCTCGAACCATTCGGCGTGTTGCGGCCGTCTCTCGAGGCCTTCCACGAAGAGTCCGACGGTGGCGCCGTCCCCTCGAGTTCCATACGTAGTGCATAGTTCTCGAAGGCGTCGATGTAGTCGTTCGCCTTGCCTCCCCGGGAAGGCGGCGCAGACGCGAAGAAGTGTCGAGGTAGGTGGGCGGTCGAAGTGATGGCGTAGGGCGGTGAGTGAACTCGTCCCACTTGATGGAGAGTTCGTCTTGGGCGGATCCATGTGCCGCATCGCGACAATACCAACGAGGTGGAAGGCGGCGTAACTCACGTGGTAATTTGGCGATCTCGAGTTAAGTCGGAAGAAGAGTTCTAGCTTGCGCGGCGGAGGTGCAGGTCGCCGGTCTTGTCGCATCTCCGGACTTGCGCACGCGTTAATGCGAGGGTATGTGATGCAGCGGGTGGCGCGATCGGGACGCCGCGGTGGCGCTGGGTAGGGCGTGGGTGCCGCGGTTGGCGCGCCTCTGCCGGGCGTCCCGCACGGCTGCGGTGTCGCCTGAGAGAGGAGGGCCGGTCGCGCGGTGTCGGTGAGGGTGGCGTCGATGACGGGTCGGAGCGTCACCAAAAAGCAACACCATCATCTTCCTCCACCTGAGGATAGCGTGGTCGGAGCCGTCGACGGAATCAGCAGCCGTGGGGGGCGGCTAGGGTGAGGCGCGGCCCGTGCCGTGCCCGGCGGCGGCGGCGCTGGCCGTCTTCGTGGCCGTAGTCGTGCGGGGGGGTCCTTGACGTGATGAAGACGTACTCCATCCGGCGTAGGCGAAGTCGACCGATGTCGAAGCGCTGGCGATCCGGTCGCGATGGGACGCCGAGGAGCGCCCCTTAGCGCCCGCGTTGAACTCCTTGATCTCGGAAGCCATGGGTGGTGGGAATCGCCCCGGTCTCCGGATACCGGTTGTCGATTCCGGCTAGATTGGGCGGAATTGACACGTCGATTGGAGTTGGGAGAGGGGAGGAGGATGATGATGGTGGTGACGGTGTGGGGGGGCGGCGGCAGCCACGTCGATTGCACATTTCTAGCAAGGTAAAAGACCGTGCTACCTCTCATTAAATTGTTGAACCTTAATAGCTTTTCGCCACCGAAAAACTTAATTAAGTAGTGTTGTTTGGAGAGAGAGGTTGTGTTAATTAACCTAGACTATGAGAGAGATTAATGTGAATCGAGGAACACTCACCTCTAGAAATTGATTCTCTTGGAGACAAATTTTTGGCCTACAAGACAGAGAGACTACTAGTTTTCCCCCTTTGTCTTGATTTCCTTGATAGCTACTTATGGACGTGCGCTCAAAGGATACAAACAGGGATTCACAACTCATAAAATGAAATGACATGGGGCGTGGCCAAGTGGTAAGGTAGCGAGTTTTGGTCCTGTTACTTGGACGTTCGAATCCTTCTATCCTAGATTTTTTGATGTAAAATTCCCCAAAACAATTTAACTTCCAATAAAAACTTGTGGAATTCAGTCTTACAAAGAGGTCTCGTGCTTAACTGAAGATGCAGAAACTCAAAAGGAGGATTCGTGAACATGACATGTTGGCGTACGTCCTCACCAAAGCCTACTTTTTTCACCGGTCAACATGAGTTGTAGTAACCGGTTGTACTCGAAGGGTCCCTAGAAATTTTCTAGAGACGAAGTACAGCCACATCTAAACGCAATTTTTAAAAATTAAAAACACGTATTCAAAAAATAGAAACTCTAGTTTTTGAATCAATCTGAAGAAATATGACAAATTCAAAGACCATGACATTTCACTAGATTTAGAATGAGGACTATTTCTTACCTGCTTTATTTGAAATTTTAAAAGTTCATCCACAAAACGCTAGCGCTGACGAGCCTGTCGTTGCCCCCAATGACAGGCGGGCCCACCCTCAAACGGAGCCTAGCAGCACAGCATCACTGTCGTAGACAGGCGGGCCCCGAGATGCTCCCCACTCCAGCCCGTCTGCAGCCCCGCCGCCCCCAGCACCAACCACCCCCCACACCACACGGAAGGCGGAAATCCCCACGCGCAAGCGTTTGCCTCGCTGCTTTGGCGTCCGTCTGCCGAAACAAAGTCGCCGTCCTCCCTTCGTCGCCCCTCACCTTCACCTCACCTCCGCCGTCGCGTTCCCCACCCCTCCTCCACCGGCCTGTTTGACCTTGTCCACGGCTCGCCCGTTCCCCCCCCCTCCTCCGTCCCCGTCCTAGGTTTAGTGCTCCACAGACCCCAATCACCACCCCCGCGCCGCGCCGCCCGAAGAGCAGTTGCCTTGCCGCTTGCTGCGGGCCCATATGGTGGCCCCCGCGTCGTCGTGAGGGGCTGCGCGCGCGCTCGTCTTGTATACCGGGAGGGAGGTAGATGGGGCCCGCCGCCGCAAGCGGCGTCGTGATCAGGGCCGCGGTGGTAGGGCTCGTGGTGGTCGGCATCGCCCTGGCCCCGCCGCTGGCCGCGGCGCTGCGGCCGCTCCGGGAGCGCGCGCGTCGCGTCCGTCGGAGCCGCCGCCTCCGCCGGTTCGTGGGGCGATGAGGTGAGACCGGTGCTGCGGGACTTGGATTGATGGGTTGGAAGTCCTTTCCCCATTTTGTTTTGTATATAATAACGTGCAAGGGAGTTTATGTGAAATTAGGGAATTGGGAGCTTAGGGTTTGGCGATCGGATTGGACGAGATGTGGAGTATGGTTGATTTTGACTTAATTCTGTGATGCTGGGTTTTATTTCACGGACTTGCACTAGAGACTGTTTCCATGGCCTGCTTGGGATGGCTACGAATAGGAATTGGCTGTTGTGAGTCAAGTTTCGGTTTGGGAATCAACTTAGTGCATATAATCGAAATAGTGATTTGAACTCTTTATGCTGTGGGTTTGCTTGATTGTAAGATCCAAGCGCTTGTAAAGAGTCTAGGTAGTTGGGAATACCCAATTGCTTGTGCCATTTCTACTTTGGAATGATTAGTAGGAGATAGTTGAATGACAGCTCTAGTTGGTTTTGGCTGTCTTTCATTTCTTATGGCAGGGATGCTAACTGATTGTAGTCCTCAGATGACTAGTACTTGCATCTAGTTGGTATGTTTGTGGCTTAGCTAGTTGCTTACAATTTGTGTGTTTGTGCAGCATGCCTTCTTCAAAAGGGACGAGAACGATATAGGTCCATATTCATGGAATATTACAGGAACGTATAAAGGTAACATCTTTTTTTTTTCCCATAGTCCTGTGATGGTGATGCAATAATTGGTTTTGAGTATTAGCTTTGGTTTCCCTTTTTCGCTTAATATTGCGTTTTGTTAGCTTATGTTTCTGTTCAATACTCAATATGAATGGCCATTGTTTTGAACTGCATTTTGGGATGATTACCTGCCTTCAGGTTTGTATATGTCATGTTGGCTGGTAGACAAATCCAAGTTACTTGGGTTAGACTATAGATGAAAACCCAGCAAAGTTCATCAAAAGGGTTGGCTGGCATACAAATAATCAGATATACCATTTAAAGCATTTGAGTATGTACTTTAATTCTTATAAGAGTTCACTGTTGCAGTCTTTGAAATTCTATTATCTGTGATGTCTTTTCTTTTGGCATTACTGATTTTATTCTTAAGAAACCAAATGATATTTATTTTATTGGGCTATTCAATCCAGACAACTGAATGACATCAATTCTTATTCTTATTCTTATTCTTATTCTTAGTAACACTACCATATTTCCAAAATTGTGTGGTTTCTTTATTTTTTCTGTCATTATTGTTTAGATAGAGATGTCCTTGTGCCTAATGTGTTCCTCATGTTTGCACATAATATTGCTCAGACTCCAGAGATGTCTTGTTCTTAGGGTCCATTTATTGCTGCTTTGTCTTACAGTACACATGTTGGAATCTTTAAAACATTTTCTTCAGTATTATGATGTGATGACTTAAGAAAAAGATAATGACTTAAGAAAAAGATTGAAGCCATGATACTCCCAGTGAAAGTATGTCTCGTGTTAATATTTACGAATCAGATACATAATTACATCTATTATGCGATCCAATGTTAAGTACACTAGCTCGACCTACAAAGTCTTGAAATATAATAAAGCATACACAACTGTGCCCCACCTCCTCTCTTGAGTGTACCCTATTATTGCTTTGCTATATATTGTGTAGAACACTGGTTCAAAAAAATTGTGTACTAATGTAACCATTTTATGGTCTAGGGAGCTGGACCTTTGCCGGTGCCACAAATGGTTCGTCTAGGTTTCTTGAGTTTGTGGAATCTAAAGGTGACTCAGTTCTTGAATTGTTGAGCACTCCAACAAAGATAAGCGGGTGCATTATGTTCAGGTAGATTGAGCTCCTTTCTTATTACTATAATTACTTTTGAAATAAAATAAATAAAACAACTATCACATGAACCAAGTGTTGTGCCTTGGTCATACTTGCTTTTCTTTTGTCATTCTAGTTAAGCCCATTTGCAAGAAATCAGGTGTTTGTTTCATTTTCAACCTGAGTTAACTGTAATAAAGAATGCTATTGCAAGCCTGGTTTGTAACCTTGAGCTAACTATGATCATGGATGTTGTTGCAATATGGTCCTTTCCTCAGCATGCTGTACTGACTTATTACTTTCCTTACATGGGCAGGGTTCAATTACATTCCATGATGTCATTGACAATGCCCACGATAGTGGTGTGGCTCAAATAAGGTTAGAAGGAGTGTACATATGGCCTTTTTAGACAACTCCCATGGTAGCAAACAGGTAACTGCCTTATTTTCTCTTTGTAACTGAAGGTCTGTTTTAATTTTATTCTTCCGTGGAAAGTTTCTTGTTAAATATAAATATTTTAGACACCCTCCTTTTTGTTGTATGGCCTAGTGAAACTTTATTTTGTTCTTTTTAGTGGTGCAGATGGTGAACCACTTCAGGAAGAGGATTACTTTTTGTCAAATCCATACCATTTGGTAAGCTCACAAATTTAGCTTGTTTTGTTTTTGATGAGTAGTACATGGATACTATTTCATAATGTAAATTCTATTTCGCTTCCTGAGTTTTCACAAGATTATTGTTATCCATCAGATACCTTTGTCTAAGCTGTCTTGAAATGTGCATTTATCATACCCAGAAAATCTCATGCTTTTACCTGGTTGATTTGTAACAGCTGCGGATTTTCTCCTCTCAAGTGTTCCAAGAATCATCTGAAGAGAAGAACCAAAGGAAGAATTGTAAGATTCAAATTGTGCACTTAAATATTATATATCGCCTCCTGCAATTTGTTGATGTGTGTTTTTCCTCCTTATTATCAGCTCTCACATATGACATGGAGAAACATTGCAACACAGAAATAGCTGCTAAGGTTGTTCGTGTGTCATCTAACCCAAATGGTATGCATTTCCTTTACTTTATTCTTAGATTCATTCCACAATCAATTTTTTGTGCTTCATCATAATTTACATGTGGCAATACCAATCTTTTAGTAGGTAATTTCCTCATATTCAGTTACAGCTAACACAGTATCTGCTTTTGCAAAACCTTTTTTGTTTAACTAGATGGAGAACATGAGAAGTACCGTTTGGAGGGTTTGGTGGAGAGTCCCGCTGTCGATGATGATGGGGAATGCTTCTCCCCTATCTTATTGAATGCGACTTCTTTGAATGTTGAAGTTTATTACAACAAAGCAGTCAACTACACACTGATGGTCACTTTTGTATCCTCTGTGGCTGTTTTTATTTTTATTTTTTTATGTTGATTTTATCTTTATTGGTCTGTCCAGTCTGTGAATTCCCTAACTAGGGTATGCTAGATCTCTTTCCTTCAAGTTTTGCTGTTGATTAGACAAATGGAGCATAGCAACACTCAATCCGTAAGCATTTCTTTTCCCTTTGAGAGATATTTAGCAAACAAAACCACTTGCATTGTCTTCCAAGCTCATTTGCTTGAGTTGCTTATGTATTACTTACAGGGAGCTGCTAAGGTTTCTATTTTAATGATTGGCCAACAAGCTATCATGGATGCATATCTCTGTCTACTTCACCTTACTGCTGGGATATTGGTTGGTGAGTACTGTGACTTTAATTTGTTTCTGCTCTGTTCTTTGACTGTTTCATTGTAACATCTGCTAATAATTTTTCTTTCCTTTAATTGTAAACTAAAAAACATGACCAGGTAGGATTTCATTTATTCTTGTTCATGGATTTGTGCCTTTGTGTTCTGTATTTGGTTATATTTTCTTCAATATCCAGTCCCTTTTGATTAGTTACTCAGTTCATGCTTAATTGATGGCACCTTACAATTAAGGTTGATCTGAACAAAGCCAAATATGTCTGTATTATGGTTATGTTACATACCTAGTGGAGATTGTGGAAAGTTAGATAATAGCTTTCTCAAACTCGTATCCAACAGGCCATGGCAACTAACCTGCTAAATTCTCTACCATTGATGAAGTACCATTTATTACCCCCGAGTGCTTCATGAGATATATATAAAAAATTTCACTTTCTATTGCTATTAATCATAATATATTAACTACTAAATCTGTTCCAAATTATAGTTCACTTTATCTTTGTCCTAAGTCAAACTTCTAACTTTGACCAAATCTAGAAAAATGCATTAATATCAATATCAATTTAGTTTCATGAAATTCTCCATGAAATATTTCTTGATAGCACATTTATTTGAACTTGTAGATGTTAGTACATTTTTTTCTAAGAACCCTGGTTAAATTTAGAGAAATTTGGCATAAGACAAAGCTAAAGTGAACTATATTGGAACATGGAGGGAGTATTGACCTGCTTAACTTTTATTACTACTTCTGCTTTGTGATTATAATTGACTTGAATAACACTTTCTTATGTGTTTAACTTTCTACAGAGTCACTCTTTAACGCTTTCTCAGAACGGCTGCATTCTTCAAATTCGATTTGTATTTTCTATTTTTGAAATGAGGTACCTTCTCGCCATATGGAAAGCAAGTAGGCCTTTTAAACAGTGGAGAAGGTTGGGAGATAATGAGGCGAGAGCTCTCTGTTCTCTACAGCCGCTTTTGTAAGTAGTAATTATGCTCATTTGGTTTCTTTTCACTAAGAATCACGCCAATTGGAATGAATCCTAATCAACATAGTTTGCATACAGTTGCCTTATATATGTTTCTATTAGAACTTACATGTGCAATCAATCTGACCTTCCCCTGTTCTGGTTCTTATCTACAGCATTTGTTGTCCCCTTTACCTGCTGCATGTAAACATGTAAATCATATTTATCCATGTTTTAGTTGGTAGGTGAAGTACTTGGTGCTTGCTATAAATGTAAACCTGGATATTCCATTAGAGTTTTTTAGAGTGTTCATTTTCTTTGTTAATTTGATACAAGATATCTTACCCCCCCCCCAAAAAAAAAAGACACTTGAAAAAAACTTATAGTAGTATGTCATTATTTCAAGAGATGTGAGCTTGTTTGCATGTTCTACATACCCAAATGTTTACTTTTTTTTCTTAACTAACTTTAAGGTTTTCGTTAATTTACTTTGTGACCTGCAGATGGCATTCTTTTGGGAGGAATCCTTCTAATGTACGAGCTGCACAATTTCTTACGGCCACTTCTCCTTTTGATGTACTCCTTTTGGGTACCTCAAATTATCACAAATGTCATCAGGGACACAAGAAAACCTTTGCACCCACAATACATTTTAGGCATGACAGTCACCCGCCTTGCTATTCCATTGTACATATTTGGTTGCCCTAGTAACTTCATGCGCATTGAGCCCGACAAGAAATGGTGCATAGCTGTCACAGTATTCATGGGTATCCAAGCAGCAGTGCTTCTGCTTCAGCACTATCTTGGTTCCCGCTGCTTTATTCCTCGCCAGGTAATAACTATATAATGTTATCATCGCACATGCATTCTTCTTTGCAGCAATGTAGCATCCTAGATGAATTTTAGTTGCCAACTTGCCATTGCCATTGATCATGCAGCTAATCCTTTCCTTCTAAGGCTGTTTAGGTTGCCACAGTAGATGTGTTTCACTATCGAGCTGTTCCTTATATTGATGTTTATAGCGTGTTTTATTAGTATCAGTTTTTAGAAGTAACCTATTGTGTCCACTTTCTACTCTTTTCAGATACTGCCTGAGAAATACTGCTACCACAGGAAGGTAGAGGATAGCACAAATCAGCCCATTGACTGTGTTATTTGCATGACTACAATCGACCTTACCCAAAGAACAAGTGAATACATGGTAAATTGTGAAATATTTTTGTCATTTCACTTTGCAGGCAGCTTTTACTGGTTACTCACCGTCTGACCCTTCTGCAGGTGGCACCTTGTGAGCATATATTTCACTCAGGCTGTTTACAACGTTGGATGGACATCAAGATGGAGTGCCCAACTTGCAGGCGCTCCCTACCGCCTGCTTAGATGAAGCTTTGTACCATATAGTTAACAAGAAGTAGGTAGCTCAGCTTATACAAGGTAGCATGACATCCTTTACCTTTCAACCCCCAGAAACTTTAGTTTCCGTGCCCTCAATTTATTTTGTACGTTGATGTTTACAGGTGGGGGACTGAGGTACAATAAGGTGAGGCTGCAACCGTGTGAAAGCTATCAACATAACTGTAGAAAAGTTTTATGCTATTGATTTCAAGAGGTCCTGTGTTGTACAAACTATTGTATCAAGCATCCCACGGAGAAATCGTCCTTCCCCGCCTATGCGGTTTTCACTGTTGCATGCCTTTGCCTGCTACCAGTATTTCGGCCCTGCGTTTTGCTCTGAGCGTTGTACAAAGGTTTTTAACACTGAAAGTTCCGGATGTACATTTTTTGATTTGTGCATTCATGAGCAGAGCAGTGCCTTTTTTTTCTGTCCTGGAGTCACGCCGCTGATCCAGTTGTTGGACCTCGTGTTCGTCCTGACGTTTTTTCAGGTTCGAGACGTGCAGAGCGGCGGGCAGTTCAGCACTTCAGTCACTTATTTTCCCCAGCTTTCGGCAGTTGGAGTGGGATAATTGGATAAACAGGATGAGAAGTTGGGACGAACCGGGTGGTTCGTGTACGAAAACAGGCAAACATGGCTAGAAAGCACGGGCGCATCTCGTTACCATTTACCCTGTCGGCCTTCTCGCATCTCATTGTTTCCTCTCGCCCCCTTGCATTGCCGTTGCTGCGCTACAGATTCTAGGTTCTGGCACCACCCATTTGGCCGTCTAGCCGGGTCTGGTCCTCCGCACAGTCGTGAGGCGCACAACGCTGCACGACCGACGACTGATTGGGCGCGCAATCGGCGCATTACTCGCCGTAACGACCGGCTGTTGGGACCGCCGATGCAGCTGTTCCTCATCTCAGCTCCGCCCGCAGCTTTCTGTCTTGTGGTGCGGCCTCTCTACTGGGCTCGCGTCGCACGTGACCTGAGCCGAGCCGCGCCCGTGCTGCCGATCCGTCAGCTCCTTGCCCGGCTGTCCCCCCTCTCTCGCCCGTTCGCACGTGACCCACCAAAACCAGCTCTGGCAGCTTCAGCGTCCGGCTAGATTCGGGCATTTCTTTTAGTAAATAATGCAGAAGGCGTTTTCTATTATTTGGAACGCAAATGTTTTTTTTTTTTCGAAAATCCGCTCACTAATCCAATGGTGGAATGCCGCCTAAACTCGTTCTTCTGAATTTAGCTTCCGTTATTCCGTGGCAGCTTGTCTATTTTTGTTTTTGAAACCAGGGTGGGAGTGGGACATTCATTCTCACAACCAGGAGAATCCGTGCAGTTCTTTTCAAAATCCTCGAGGGTGGCTCGTGAGTCGTCATCACAAATCAAGATCCAGGAGCAACGTGAGCTGCTCCACTGTAGAGGCTGCGACCAAAAATCTGCGACCACATCGACTCCTGCCTCCATTACTACTGTCATAAAAGCAACCACCTTTCCTTTAGCACCGTCTCTAATCGCCTCTACTCAATTCTGCTCTCAAATCCAGACAGCTCATTTCGATTTTTGAAGCCTTTTTTTTTCTAACGGAACAAGGAGCAAGGCGCCGTTGAGAGGGCCATCCTCTCAGATTTGTACCGAGATGGAGTTTCTTCCGTAAATCCGTGCAATTTTTCAGCGTGCTGTAAATAAACTCATCTGAAGGCCAAAAAAGCCCTGCCTTGTCCAAAGCCAGAGAAAAAAAAGACTCGTACTTGGAGAGAGGTATAGTGAAAGGAAGCAGAAAGAGGGCAAGTGCGACGGAGGCGCAATGCGGTGGAGATCCCCTGCCGTGCTGCGCCTGCACCTGCGGCTGTGGCTGCTCGCCGTCTCCGCGTCGTCGGCGGCCTTCGGCGTTCTTGCGGCTGATCTTAGCAAAGGTGAGCTCTCTTGCATGCGCCTAGCTTGAGATTTAGCCCCCACGCTGAAAATCTTGCTCAATGCGGAGTTCCCTTGCATTGTGCTGGTGGTACTGCGTCTTCAGCGAAATCTAGTACTTTCTAGTGTCAATTTTTCTGTTTATTTTGCTTGCTTGCTTTTTTTTCTTCTTAATACATCGTAATCCAGCAGCACTAGGTTCCTCCAATTCCTCGTTCAAGAAACTAGAAAAGGAAGAAAGGGAAGCACCCCCTAATTCTTAATTTTTCGTTTCTTGGTGTTTGCATTCTTGGTCAAACTGGTTGTTGTTTGGTCCATGTTTGTTGTACTGTGTAATCTAAAAAAAAAGATATAGGTCTGTTTCTGTGGTGAGTACGAGATGAAGAACTAAGCCTTACCGATTTTGAGAAACTTCTGTGTCCATTCAACTGATACTGGTAGCTTCTTACAACTGATACTTCTGACCTTTCTTCGTGACATGTGCATACATTTGACAATTTTGCCGTCTTGTAAGTAGTACAGTACAGATAAAAACTTGCTCAGGCTTGGAGGAAATAGGAAGGAGGCATGTGAAACTAAATATACACTTGAGCTTATCAGCCGTGGTAGAGAGTGTTTTTCTCTCACAACAAAACAACATCAGTCGTAGAAGCCATCAGCCGAACAGCCCTAGCTGAAGGAAAGGAAACATGCAAACCTTCCATTCAGTATGCTAGACATTCCTGATTCAAAGGAGCACTTGCTTTGCATATAAGTCGCATGTTACATCTTTTTACAGCAGCTGTTTGGTTTAATTTCTGTGTCCTGTAATTCTTAATGCATGTTTATTTTCAGAACCATTTACCATCCGTATAAGCTGTGGAAGTTTTGATGATGTCCGGACGGCGCCTACAAACACATTGTGGTACAGAGACTTTGGTTACACAGGAGGCAGGTTTGCAAATGCCACTCGTCCAAGCTTTATCATTCCTCCCCTGAAAACACTTCGATATTTCCCACTATCTGATGGCCCTGAAAATTGCTACAACATTAACAATGTTCCCAACGGCCACTATCAAGTTAGGCTTTTTTTTGCATTATTGGACAACCCAAATCTTGACAGTGAGCCGATTTTTCGATGTGTCTGTTGAGGGTACTCTGTTCAGTTCTTTGCTTCTGGGCTGGAGCAGCTTAAGATGAGAAGACATTTGCAGAAGCTATGGTTTTTTGTCCAGGACTCAAGCTTATCAGTTTGCTTCCATAGCACAGGTCATGGTGATCCATCAATTCTTTCTATTGAAGTTCTACAAATAGATGACAATGCCTATAACCGATTCGACCATGGGGAAAGGGGACAGTGTTTAGAACAGCCAAAAGGTTGAAATGTGGCTCTGGAAAACCTGCCTTTGATGAAGATCTTAATGGGATTCGCTGGGGTGGGGACAGATTCTGGTTAGGATTGCAAACTTTATCATCCAGTTCTGATGATCAATCAATATCAACCGAGAATGTTATAGCAGAGACATTGCTCGCACCAAATTTTACCCTCAAAGCATATACCAATCAGCTATCGTGGGCACTGACAGGCAACCGAGTTTGTCTTTTGAAATGGATGTTACTCCAAACAAAAACTATTCAGTATGGCTTCACTTTGCAGAGATTGATAATGGGGTAACTGCAGAAGAACAAAGAGTATTTGATGTACTCATCAATGGAGACACTGCTTTTAAGGATGTAGATATAATTCGCATGACAGGAGAGCGTTTTACTGCACTTGTCCTGAATAAAACTGTTGCTGTGAGTGGAACAACACTAAAAATCATCTTGCAACCTGTGAAAGGAACCTGTGCTATTATTAATGCCATTGAGGTGTTTGAGATAATCCCAGCTGAAAAGAAGACTTTGCCTCAGGAAGGTTGTTATTCAAATTCTCCATACTCGCTACTTTAATTTTGTTTTGTAGGTTTACCAAAATTAAGTAAAGTTTCAAGCCTCTTTTGTTTAGAATCTTGCCAACGATCATCTAGCAGTGCATTAATGATGGAGGAAATTAAAAGAAGATTTAATGATGCATGGGGATAGTTAATAAACTCTACTGAAGAAAAATGCTTTAGCTGAGTCCGAATGAGTAGCACTACTTATGTTTTTTGTTTTTCATAGAACAGTAGTTCACACGAGTGCTACAAGGAACTGGCTATTGGTTTTATGCTTTAATTGTCTTGTTTTCAATGACCTACAGTGAGTGCATTGCGAACGTTGAAGAGTTCACTTGGTCTTCCGCTTCGACTTGGCTGGAATGGTGACCCCTGTGTTCCTCAGCAGCATCCATGGAGTGGAGTTGATTGCCAGTTTGATAACACCAAAGGGAACTGGATCATTGATGGATTGTACGTTCCCTAGATCATGCTCATTCTACGATTCACCATCACAAGGGATTGATATTTTTATGATTACCGTGCCAGAAGTGATGTAATGGATTTTTGTTTTGTTTATCATTTGAAATTAAGATAAACCCATGTCCAAATTTGCCAGTATATTTTTAGATAAAAAGATAACAATATTACTATTATACTATTTGCTTATTTATTTGAAGCATAAAAATTAAATGTAGCAGATGCATTCCAGTAACTTCAAACTAGTGCAAATGGGAAAACTGATCGAATAAACAGTCTCTAACTGAACTTCCAAATTTTCCATGAGCTGAACACACCATCTGACATCCTATATTTTCTGTTCTAAAGTTTCCCAAATGGAGGTTGAAGCAAGTATTTTACTGGCTTGAGGCTTGCAACATCTTTTTTCGATCTCGTGGCTTACAACATCTTGCTCCTAGTCTTGCATAATGCATTTAAATCTGTCAGGCTTGCTTAATAGGTCACAGAGTTTGTTTCCTTAGTTTGTCATATTTATGGGCTTAACCGCAATGTTTTTTGCTCCCTGTTATATGCATTAGGATTTCAAAAATATTAGTCAATGGTAGTTCGTACTTTTTTTTGCTGCAAGTTTTTAATACTACTCCTTGAATGTGCAGAGGTCTTGACAACCAAGGTTTAAAAGGGGTCATACCTAGTGATATATCTAAGCTGCAACATCTGCAAAACATGTGAGTTTCTGTTTATCAATATTTTTCGTTATCTGTTAAAGTGAAAAGCCTCTAACATTTTCACAACAATAACTACAACTATTTTTAAATATGTGTATCTTATTAAACCTGTGCAACATAAAAGACCACTCGAAATGGGCTGAAGCATCAAGAATCAGCGTAATGCTGCACTGTAATTGCTCCATGTGATCTGGAAGTAGATAATGCAGAATTCTTTAGTGTTTATTTAGTTATGTTTATTTAGTTATGTTTTTATGCACAATACATGAAAGACAGCTAATATGGTCATCACATATTTAACATTCTTAAGATTGTTTAAATTATGGGACTGATTTTCTGGCATATGCTGATAGTTATAATAAAAAGAAACTGCAAAACCCTTGCAGCACACATAGTTTAAGCCAGCCCCGGCCCTGGGGGCGGGCGAACGGGGCGGCCGCCCTGGGCCCCGAGCTGTCAAGGGCCCCTTGCATGGTTGCATGTATGTATACGATATATATACTACTCTATGAAACGGTAGCTCACAGCCACAAAAAAACTATGCATTGGTGACTAATATTTGCTTGTCCGTCAATAGTCATGACTGCATGCATGCTTGTACCCCGAAGTGTGCAACTATATATTGGCATGCATCTATTTTTAAAATAAAAGACGGAGAGATACGAGGCATCCTTAGTATCAGCGTGCTTTCTGCTAGTATTCAATGTATTTTAAAAATACCAGCACTTGTATTCTATAAATGATGTAGTTAATAGTTAGATTAGAAAATGAAAAGAGGGAAACTGAGTGCTCACGCAAAGCACTCATCCATATATATTTTTAATAAACAATATAAACACATGGAAAAAAAATATAGATAAATTGTAGGAGCAAACAAATACTACTAATTCCGATAGCAAGGTCTTACGGTATATAAGAATTTGGACATCGAGAAGGATGATAACATTATATAAAATTATATATTTTAAAAGGTTATGTGTATATATTTGTTAAAAAGAAAATTCTACTCCCTATTTGTCTAATTTTGGACCATTGGATATGCTTTAAAAATTCGTGCATAACACTTATACCAGCGATAACAGGCGTACATATGTTCTAAGGGGCCTCGATTTTTAGTCTTGCCCTGGGCCCCCAAAATCTCAGGGCCGGCCCTGTTTAAGCTCATAAGAATATGAGTTGCTGGCCAGAACTGGTTGGGTTATGGTCCATGGTGACATGGCTAAGTAGAATACAGAGTACTCCAGTATTGTTTAAAAAGTTAATTCTGATTGCAGATTGAAGGAGTCATTTAAAGTTCTTACTTTCATAACTCATAAGGAAGTGCTATAGCACTTCTGGTTATTCTGACAGAAGTAACCGCCTATCTTGTGAAACAGAAACTTGAGTGGCAATAGCATAAAGGGCAACATTCCAATCTCCCTGGGTACCATCTCTGCGGTGCAAGTACTGTAAGTGCACTTCAGTGTATCTGTTATATTTCTGTTCTTTGAAGGATGCTCTAATTCATAATAGGATTTTCTGATGAAATTAATTGAAAATTTCGTGAATGGTACTCCATATATTCATTAAGTTCCCAGCTGGTTAATGTGCCGTACCAATTGAACTTGGGTAGGTGATTGTAGGGTAAATTTATTTTTTTTTTTGTCTGAAGATTTGCCCTTTAAGTAATAGCTGGATACAGAACATCAGAAGCGATGGCTGCACCTATTGTTTCTTGCATCATCATATTAGACTTGCCAGTGTCCTTGATACTTCATATCTGTAATCACTTTTCAGGCTGCTTATCACTTTTCTCAGTGCACATGGAGCTAATCTTTTTAAATGCATCTTGTGACACATTACAAGTAGAAAATCAATTTCTGTTTCAATTCGAGGATTCAGCTCATGTCATTAGCATGTCGATACTATTTTGTTTTTTCTTCTTTCTTCAAGGAAATATGGCCACTTAGATTTGACAAATAGTTTTTAATTTTCTACTGCAGGGATCTGTCATACAATGAGCTTAATGGATCTATTCCAGACAGCCTAGGCGAGCTGACATTGTTACAGATACTGTGAGTGCACTGGTTACTCCGTTTTAGGTTAGCCTTTCACATTCATTTTTCCTTCTCCAAAACCTAAGACTAATAGAATTTCTGCTATGCAGGAATCTGAATGGCAATCGTCTTTCTGGTCGTGTTCCAGCCAGTCTGGGAGGAAGGCCTCTGCACAGAGCTAGATTTAAGTAAGAAATGACTCGATATGTAAAACTTGTCTTTCTTTTTTTCACGGTAAGGAACTTAACGATTGCTGTGACAAAACTGCAGCTTCACGGACAATGCTGGATTATGTGGAATTCCTGGGTTACGTGAGTGTGGCCCTCATCTATCCGTGGCTGCGAAGATTGGCATGGCTTTTGGTGTGCTTGTAGCCATTCTGTTCCTAGTTGTATTCGCTGCGTGCTGGTGGAAGAGACGGCAAAACATTCTCCGCGCTAAAAAATTAGCTGCAGGTAAGAAATGCGAACAATTGCCCAATGAATAAAAAAGCATTACAAAGGTTTGTGTTGTAACGGATTTACATTTGATCTTCATTGCAGCAAGGGAAGCTCCTTATGCAAAATCAAGGACCCAATTCACCGGGATGTGCAAATGACCAAGCATCAACGCACGCATGAAAGCGCCGGAGCAGCAACAATGAAAGCTCACCGCATCTGCTTTCCTAGGTCAGTGTCAGTGAAAGACTGCAACAATGACTTGGCTTCCATCTATTCTTCAGTTCTTTGTATGCTATAGAGGCTTGAAAGACAAAGCTGTACATACTAGCTAGATCATTAATGCTGTATATACTTGTATTTTTGGTGATCTAGAACTCGGTCCAGGAGAGCTATCAGTCTATCAGATGGGAGAAATTACCCTTCTATCGTACTTACTGTTCTGACTACTGCTGTTGATTTCTCCTTCACTGTTCAAGTATGCTTATTGTCAGTTTTGTACTCGGTCGTCTGAAGTTCTGCAAAACTGCTTTTTTTACCAGAAGCTGGAGCCCCATGGTGGGTTGTGAACTCAAGATCGGCCATGATTCTCGTTTCCCTAGTAGATGTGTTCAGAGATCTTGAGTTTGAATCATGGCAGGTGCAAATAATAAAATATAACGGTGACTTGTCCACCTTTTTCTATCAGTTTAAACTTTTGGTTGGTGCATGCAACTCAGTAGGCTGAATCATCCACTTTATCCTATCTGCAATGTTGAAGCAAATAGTTTTTTTTTTTTAGCTCTACATGGTGATCCTCTGATGCATGGCTTTGTGGAAATCTGATCAAGACGGCACATGACTGCAGTATGGAACAGCTTCACAGATGTTGAAGACAAATGTATTCTGTGGATAAAAGACCTGCAGAAATCACGCAGAAACAAAACTGAATACACAAGCATTTCTGCCAGTAGCATGAGCCTTCTGCACACCTTACCCAAACTGCAAGCAAGCATTACACACATCCAAGGCAAGGGTCTCCTTATTTGCCAATACATTTTTTTTTTTAGATAAATATTTGGTAAACGGAGGAACATTTACATACATATATACTTCATCATATCATATCATAGTATAAAAGTCAGCTGGGCAGGTGTCGCCCCCTGGGGCCCGTCCCTGCCGATCGAGGGGGATTCAATGCGAGACGCCGGGGATGTTGACCCAGGTGAGCTGCAGGACGAGCTCGCCGGTCTCGGTGTCCCTGAGCTTGAGCACGATGTCCTGGGATACCTTGCCGTCCTTCCACGTGATGTGGCTATCGGTGGCGAGGCAGTTGCCCTTCTCCGCGTGGATCGTCTTCATCACCGTGCCGTCGTTTTCGTCGCTCAGGTCCTGCTTGGCGATGTCCACGAAGTTGAAGATGCAGAACTCGGCGTTGCCCATGCTGTCGTCCTTGGTGAACGTGTCATGGTCGAAGAGCTCCTGTCCATCGATCGAAGCGCCAAAGATGAGAAAGAATTCAGGTTCAGGCTCAGGGGCAGCAAAGAACAAAGCCGCCAAGGTTGCTGCATTTTAAACTTACAATCTTGACAGGGTTCATCATGTTTGTGATGGACAGGGTGAGTTCCTCGTTCCATTCTGGATTGCACGTGCGGTATTTTATACTTGACTTCACTTTCTGCGCAATATACGAAAACAAGTGTCCATATTAGTGAGGACCAAGACAGGACTTCAACTGGAGGATCCTTATAAGAATAAAGACATGCATGCAAATACTTTCGCGAGTTCTAAAAAGAAGAACGGTGAAGACATTAAGAAATTTGGGCGTTACAGTGCAAGATTGCTGGGCATTGAAACCAGTGGAGCCAGTCGCGCAATTTTTTGTAAAAAAAAATACTAACTAAAAAAAATCTTTAAGTTTTCATTTCAATGATCCTATATTGAATTTATATTCTTTTGGACTGAGGACAGTTGGTAAGTGAGTCTACTTATCTTGGTGGTGAAAACACTATTTATGAAAACCCAGCCCTAAATGCCTAGATATGGTATTAAATAGTGGTGGTTATGAAAACCCAGTCCTCATGCACATGTCAACGGTAATTACGAGGGGAAATTTCGAGGGTTAGCTGGTTGATGCGGTTTGTTGTGAGAGAAAAATATTATACCATGGCTGATAAAGTTAAAGTGATCAGAGTAGTTTTGTTTCTATATTTATTAATTAGGGTGCCAACTGAATAAGATGATGACATGTTATTGAAGTAGAGAGGGAGGAAATAGTTTCTTAGATAAGAAACTATGTTTACAAGAGAACCAAAGTATAAAGAGATACCATAGGTAGATGATGGGGAGAGAAAAAATATGTGATTGGGGAAAACTTATTTTGAAGAAACCATTCATTAGGAGTATAGTTTTTATATGTAGTCTCCAAACGAATTTTCAAGTATAAAAACCACCTCATAATTTCTAGGTTGGAACTGGCCTAATGGCATCTAACCAAAACATGATTAAACTATTTATAAAATGATTGCACCATATAACAGTTCTTAATTCCGTAATCCTCATTGTCATCCCATTACCCTTTTCTACCTTCTAGGCTTAGTCCACCAAGAGTCACCCTTGGTTCTTTCTCCCCATCCTAGACCTAGGCCATACTATACAGTTGGCCCTTCCTTCGTACTCGTTTCATCCTTAAAAGCTTGATGTTTTAAGATTTTTTTTAGGACAACAAAAATTATATTCATGTGCCCTCTATTTATTGCAAGTGAACCATGTTACTTGCCAATAATTACCTTATACTTAACGGTTTGAACATAAAACTGGCTGCCCTTTTAGACTTGGCATTCGATTGAGCAAGAATGTAAGATTAAGATCGAGAGGGCGAGACGGGCAGCAGCAGGCACCGGCTTTGCATGCAGTTTATATTACCTACCTGCTGTCCGTGGCGGAGGACGACGTAGGGGTCGCTGCTGTGGGTGAGGGGGTCGCAGATGGCCAGGTGCACTCCTCGCACAACCCGCACCTTGAGCAGCCCCAGCAGGCACTCCATCGATCTCCCTCTCCTCTCTGTGTCCCCGACCACGGCAACGCAGGAGCAAAAGGGAGGGAGGGCCTGACCGTCAACGGATCGGAGGACGTACGACAAGCCCGGCGTCAACAACGGGAGACAGGATGGATGATATCATAAAACTAAACCCGGCCGGAGACAGCCAACCAGACGCAAAGCTTTTGCTCGATCCAGCTTGGCCAACTGGACGGAGCATGCAGCAGGGAGATCTCCTTGGGATGCAGAGGCTGGACGACAAGCGCGGCGTGGGGAGCGGCCGGCTACGCATGCGCAAATTCATGTTGTTGCATGCGGCTCCCAAACTGTCTCATCGCTGTCTCTTCTTCTACCAAGCTTCTCGTGGTTGTTGCATGCGGCTCCCTCCATTTTCCTCCGGTTCTGATAGTAGCATCTGGAGCTGGACAAGTTGGGCGGAACTATGTTTAGCTCAGTAGGTGCGACCGCACTCACGAAAAAATTGAAAAACAGTAATAAGATCTAAATTTTCACCACATATGCACCCACAAAGACAAATGCACCCTCTTTAGATTTGCTCTAGCTCCGCCGTCACTATGCACCCACATATATATTGCAAACTCTTGCACCTACTACGATGGTAAAACTTGAAGTTGCTGCTGAAAATTACCTCTCGATGGCGAACGTTCGACCGCCGATGTGCGGTGTGGTAGGGGAAGCGCGACATGTGTGGCCAAGTAGCGTGGCAAGTTCTAGGAATAAGCTAGGTGTGCACATCTCGCCTGAACCTCCGCTGCACGTCCGACCCCTACGCGCTACACTACACCATTGTGTGTGTGTGGATGAATGTGTGGTGCAGTTCAGTGTGGCTGCACATACGAGTCTGGTTGGCGCGCGTGCGGCACAACGTGGGGAGAGAGGATGGTACAACACTACTCCCTCCGTTCCAAATCATAATTTGTTTTACTTTTTTTTTAAAAAAAAACTAAGTTTGACAACTTGTCTTATTCAAAAATGTATTCCTCTGTCATAAGTTTTTTCTTTCATTTATTTTACAATTTATTGGGATAATTATAATTACATACAACATGCAACGGTTCTGATCAGAAAGAAGAGGGTACCGATGCTACTGCAGAAATTAGACATCTCCAAAGCATTTGACACGCTCTCCTTCCATTCCTATTGGAGGTGTTGAAGGCTAGTAGAGGTTTCGGCGACAGATGGTGTGGTTGGAGCGAATCGCTCTTTAGCTCCACCTCCTCCAGAATCATTCTAAATGGCCAACAGGGCCTAGTGATCAAACACATGAGTGAAGTGCGGCAAGAGCTCCCTTTCCCCTATGTTGTTCATTATTGATATGGATATTCTGTACTGGATGTTTATTAAAGCCTCCACGGATGGAATTCTAAAGTGGATGAGACCTTCACAAGTCAAGTTCTAGTGTAGCTTCTATGTCGATGGTGTGATCCTCTTCATTCGTCCTAAGGTGCAGGAAGCTAGAGCAGTGAAATGGATCCTGAATATTTTTGGGAAGCATCGAGCTTGCACACGAATCTAGCTAAGTGCTCGATCACACCTATTTATGGTGGGGAGGAAAGTCTGAACGAGATCGTATTCATTTTAGGTTGTCAAGTTCAACCATTCCCCCATCAGGTATCTTGGATTACCACTCAGCATGAGGAAAATACCGAAGTTGAATTACCAAGCTATTGTAGAGTAGGTCGCCAGAAAGATGCCACCGTGTCATGGCGCACTCGGGCTAGAAGTGGCTGATTGGTATGGATTAAATCAGTGCTCAGGTTAGTGCCCATATATGCGATGATGGCTGAGAACCTTCCTACCTGGATGAGAAAAGAAATTGATATTATTTGTCAGAATTTTTTTGGTCTGGCACCGATCAGTCTGTTCAAGGCAAGTATGATAGCCTAGCAATCTTGTTGCAGACCCACCGACCTCGTTGGTCTTGGAATTACTGACATCAATCTCTCTTTGATATGCACTTCAAACAAGATAGCTCTGGTTGCAGCAAGCAGATCATGACAGAGCTTGGTGACAGCTGCCAATCAGGACTTGTCCACAGGTGCAAGCATTTTTCAAAGCATCGGTGTTCAAGAAGGGGCTAGGATGGTAAGCACATCCTGTTCTACGAGGATGCTTGGATCAACACAACAGCAAGTCAGCTCGAGACATCGCCCCTTGCATCCCCTAGTCCCTGCTAGAATCAGGAAGAGACAAATTGTGACAGAAGGTCTACATGAAAGATCTTGGGGCTCGTTGTGTGGTAGGTGACCTCTCCTCTCAAGCAATCATTGTATCTGTAGAATGCAGTCGTCGATGTCCATCTTTCTAACCAACCAAATAAAACCATATGGCGGTTGACGTCTAATGGTGAATATTTGACAAAATCGGCGTACGCGATGTTGCACGCGGGCTCAGCGGATTTGTTGGGATATAAGCTAATTTGGAAAACCTGGGCACCGCTGAAGGTGAAGATTTTCCTTTGGCTGCCCTTCAGCTGCAGACACTGGACAACGAATCGGAGAAGAAGGCATGGTCTAGAGGCGAGGGACCTTTGTTACCTTTGACCAAGAAGAAGAGAGTCCATTAACCACATTATCTCCGGCTATGTCTTCTCGCCGGAAGTTTGGTTCCGTATGTTGTTGATGATCAACGTACAACTTTCGCTAGGGGCTACGACTATCAGTAATTGGTGGTGATGACTGCGTTTCTCAGTCCACAGAGGCCGACATCGTGGGATAGAAATCCTATTTGCGCTTGTGTAATGGCACCTCCGGAAAGAGCGGAACGCTCGCTACTTCGGGAACGCATCGGCAACATGACTGGAGATGCTATTGATGATCAAAATTGAAGCCAAGCGAAGCGAAGCGATGGATAGAGGTCGGCGCAGTCCAGCCGTGCTTGCTAACCCGTAACTAGTTTTGTTTCACAATGTAGCTTTCAAAAATTCATTAGTAATTCTATCAAAAAAAGTTCATCAGCCTCCGACAACGAGATCTTGTATATAAAATCATTTCCTTCTAGTATAAAGATATACTTCCTCCATCTCAAAATAGATGTCACTATGGGATGCGTGCCGGTCAAACTTTCTCAACTTTTGACTAGATTTTACAAAAATACGTCCAACATTTAAATCTCCAAATAAATTTATTAAAAAAACTAGACTTAAAGATCTTTCCGATGATACAATGCAGACTCTACCATAGGGTCTAAGTTTATTTATTACCATCATATTTATTGCACTTTGCTTATGTGGTCTTTGATGTGGCGATATATTTATGGAAGAGACAAGAAGAAAAAACAAGACTCCAAGTCTTATTTGGACTCCAAGTCCACGTTACCCAAGGTAATAAATAGTTTTAGACTCTAAGGTAGAGTCCGCATTGTGAGTGCTCTAATTACTTAGCATAAATATTTATATATTTTCATATATAATTGCCGGCATTTTGAAAACGTTGACTTCGGGAAGCGAGAATGACATCTATTTTGAGAGGCGTAGGAGTACGACCTGCTCTATAATAGCAAAGAAACGTAAAATGGGGAAAATCCCGTGAAGCGTGCAAGCGTGGATCGAGCTCACTCACTTTTTTTTTTTTTTTTTTGCTTGCTTCACCTGGGGCGTGTTTGACTTTTTGGTCTGGCGAGCCCGGCTGCGGGCCGGCGCAGGCGTGCTCTAGCCATGCGTGTCTATTGTTTGATTCTATTTCTCTATTGAGCCAGGTTGAGCTCATATTTGTATTTTTATATGGTACGAGAGAGGGATAGGGTGACCTTGCACTGCATTCGGTGGCCTTACCATCCATCTCCCCTCTTTGGCATTTCATCAAACACCACCGCCGCCGCCTAGGGAGGATGAGCCGCCCTCGGTGAGGAATAAGACGCGATGCTTGACCTCGCCGGCGCACACCTAGGTGAGGATGAGCCGCCCGCTGGCGCTCAGCCGTGGAGGACCAGGCGCCGACCGACGCCCCGCGACATGGCCGGGGAAAGCAGCCCCTGCTGCCGCCTCTTGTTGCCCGTCGCCGCCGATCCCGAAGAGGGTGAGAGGAATCGGCGGGCGCGGCTGCGAGAAGACGGTGAGGGGAGGTGAGAGGAAACGAGCACGCTTCGGCCACGTGCCCGCTCGAGAAACGCCAATCCTCCAAGGCGTGCGGCGAGCCGGAGAGAGAACGTTTTTACATCTGTAGGGACAAGCCGGTAACAAAGAAACGAAATCAAACATGATGGGCTAGCTCCCACGAGCTCGAGCACAAGTTTTTGGCCCATATCAAACACGCCCCTGGTGACTGGTTAGGGAAGCTCGGTATTCACCTCTCCCCCTCTCTCTCTCTCCTCTCTCCGGTCTGAATGCAGCTGCAGCAGCCAGCAACATCACCTCACATGCAGGCACACCATGCCAGCTCCCTCTATGCCAGCTCTCTCATGTCTCATAAAGGGTGTCGGATCGGACAGTAGGGAGAGACACACGTGTCAGATCGAAGGACCAGATCCAGGCCTTGTTTAGTTCGTTGAAAAATGTTAGAAAGTTAGAATTTGTATTAATCATGAAGATGTTTTTCGTTTGTTTGTGGCAAATATTGTCCAATCATAGATTAATTAGGCTTGAAAGATTCGCCCTCGTGATTTACAACAACCAAACTGCATACAATTAGTTACTTTTTTTTTACCTACATTTATTGCTCCATTTATGTGTCTAAAAATCTAAAACACCTATAAGAGTATTCCCCCACTAGGGAGCTAATTTAGAAGTTCTCAGGGCTGTGATTGGTCCACGTCATTAGTAACAGCAAACATAGCACCTAGGACACGTCATCATCCCCTCCCCTCCCGTCAGTTACTGCTGCATGTACGCACGAAGGGAGAAAAAGAAAACGGCGGCCTCCGCATGCGTTCCCTCCCCTCCCGTCTCTTTGACGTGACTTTCTCTCTTCCTCTTCGAAAACTGACTACTAATAATATAAATATACACCGATCGGATCTGCTCCCATGCATCCGGCTCTTTTTGCGATCCGGCGGAAACTGGCCTGCCGTCGGCTGCCCTCCTTCATGCTGGAGCACGGACCCTCCAAATCTCCCCGTGGGTAAAGGTAATCATTTGACGAGGTAACATTAATCTCTGATTCATTCTTTTTGATCTGACCATAATAGGTGATGAGGACGACGTTGTGGCTCTTTGCGATCAGGACGGAGAAAGTGGTCACCGACAAACAACGAAAGCAAGAAGGAGACCCCACCAACCACACAACACCACCGGCAGAGGTACAAGCATCACCGCAAGGCGAAACTTCGAAGGCGCCCCACTTGATATAGGAGTGGAAGTCCTGGTCGCCGGCACCCAAGCATGTAGAGTATCGGGGGCGCCACACGCCGGCGGCTGCCGCCCAAGGTAGATTTGCCGCCGGTGGCCCGCGCCGCTAAACGACGACGGCGATAACAATGGCGCCAACCCGAGGCGACTCCAAGTTGAGTGCAGCGCCGGTGGCCTCGCCAACAACGACGACGACAACAAGATGGCGTCAACTTCCCGCGCGACGAGCCGGGAGGCGAAGCCGCAACAACAACAACAACATAAGGGGGACGCCGCCGTAATATGTAGTGGAGAGCACGGTCGCCGCAACACAACATTGGTGGCCCTCGCCGCATAACGATCAAGGGCGGCGACGCATCGCCAACCCCGCACTGCAAGGCGGGTCGTATGAGGAAGGCAGGGACGGGCGGGCTTAATTCATGAAGTTGGGGCGAACACCATGGCGACGCAGAGTTCTAGTGGATAAGCGCAGCCTTCTTCAGAAGGGGGGATGACGCCACAGCGCCCACCGCGATGGGAAGTCCACGGAACTTTCGCTCGAGCCTCGGACGCCACCGACGGCATAAACTAAGATGACGACGCCAGAAGGGAAATGACGCTTAGGCGCCACCGCCGCCGGCCCAAGGACACAGCCCGGGAGAGGAGGGTTTTCACCCGGTGCCGCCGCCGCCGCCTCGCCACCGCCGCCACGCTAGCTTCCACCAACGCACCGCAACCCGGAGACGGAGGGCCGCCAGCGCAAAGATAGTCGCCGTGGACCACCCCCACCCCCCATCCCGAGAGACCCGGCCCCACCATGGCCATCCATCGAGCCCCCACGCCGAGGGGGAGGACGACCACCACACCCACCGGGAGCACCACAACAACAAAGAACCCGGTGGCACCAAAGGCCCGGCCCTACCACGCCCAAGCCGGGATGCCGGTGGGGAGGATGGCGCCGGCGCCGCCGGGCGCGGAAGGCAAGGACGACAAGACCCGGACGCCGCCGGGTGTGGGACAGGGGAGGGGAGGGGCGCTGGGCGCCGATTAACGCCGACCGCCGCCACCGCCCCAACCCTAGGTCGCCCCGCCCGCTTACTCGCCACGGAGAAGGCAGATCCGCCGCCCGGGGCCGGATCCGGTCGAGGAAGAGTCGGCGCGATCGCCGCCGGGCGCCGCCAAAGCCGGAGACGCAGTGGAGCATGGGGAAGAGGAAGAGCACGGGGCGACCGGGAGGTGGAGGAACGCGGGGGAGAGGTTTTTTGGGCCCTCCCGCGCCGCCGGGCGACGAGGATGAGGCGGGCTGGCGCGTTCCGGCGGCGGCGAGGGGGGGGAGAAAGGGGTGGCGGGCTGGCGCCTGGTCGCCCGGGGAGCTACGCGAGGGGGAAGAGAGGGTTCCTTGCTCCTATTTTTGATCTTCTTTCTTCTATAATCAGGGTGCAGGTGCAGCAAATAACCATCACAGACTCTTTTCGCGCATGGACAAATTAAGAAGCAGATCGATCTCATGGCGGCGGCCATCATGCATGAACAAATTAAAGAACAAATCGATCTCATGGCGGCGGCGGTGGCCGGACGCATGAACTGCACGTTCGGCTCTAGAAGGCTTCTTGGCTGTGTGGCAAGCTGTGAGCCAGATTCACCGATGTTCAGTAGTATCAATTCATTCATACGTATATGTGTTGTCAAAAAAAAAAAATCATACGTATGTAGCATTTGTTCATTCATACTATTAAACTGGAAGTATTAGTCCATGCTGCTGCTGCTGCTGCTACTGCTGCTACTCCGTGTAATACACATACTCTGTATCAATTTTTGTTCTGGAGAAAATATACAATTATATGGATATACTCCCAAAGTATATGGATATACTAAAATAATCCCCCACGTATATGTATATATACTCACAAAGTATATGGATATACTAAAAGTATATATGGATATACTCCCAAAGTACATGGATATACTCCTTATATATGAAAAAAAGTATGTGTATATACTAAGTATGAATACATGCGTACGTTCTTTTAAAAATTAGTATATGGACACGTATTGTTTAGAGTTAGGTGCATGCAGCCGATAATCTAGCAATATATACGTCCACAAAATGCGGCTGCCGTACACCTGCCACCAACAGGTAATTAATTAAATGGGCCACGTTTCTCCCAAACCGTTAACCATTAGCTAACTGACCGGAACCTCTATAGTGTGCATACTTTCAGTGGCTCTCATTGGGAGTAACTACTCCCAGCATTATAAAAAGTACACCCTATATATATATATACTCGATAGACTGCAATGAACATATTGATATTCCACCTTTATACCCCGCAAGAACGCCTACGAGGAATACAGAATTAATGTGATGTTGATGTCATGGGAGAGATTCAAAAAACTGGAAACTAAACAAGACCAGCAGCATCTAAATCTAAAATAAATAAATAACCGGTTGATTGTCAGCAATTCCGAACGGCATACAGTAAAAGCAGGTCATCTACATTGTCCGAAATGTTTTTTTTTTTGTCCAAAATGTCCTGACTTCTCGCCGGCTGTAACGCAAAATACGAGACAAAAAGTCTTCCATGCAGCCGCATGCTAGCCGAGAGTTTCCGTTTTTTGTTCTCATGTGTCGGGCTCAATTATCCAGCTGAGCTCGATGGCTCAACAGCAAAATACTCGTACTCATGTCATGTGTCGGGCTCAATTATCCAGCTGAGCTCGATGGCTCAACAGCAAAATACTCAGCAGGCTAGCCTTTCGTTTCCTTTTGCGGGTACTTCCAGGCAGGACCAATGGAACATGCACGGGGTCAGTAGAGGGCCTGGATGCCTGACGGCCAGCACGGGAGCAGCAGAGGATATGCTCGTCCGGGGCGGGGCGATGATGACAGCTCTTCGACGTTGGTCCCTCCCTAGTAATAGTACGGAGTAGCTGGAATTCGTGGTTGCTATCGCTCCCATCTAATCATATAAATTAACAACAATACACGACCCAAAGGACACAGATCTCCTCTCCACTAGCCTAGCCGTCCGCAGTCCACAGTCCCGATGGCCGCCGCCGCCGCCGACTCCTCTCCACTGCACATCGTCATCTTCCCGTGGCTCGCGTTCGGTCACGTGGTCCCGTGCCTCGAGCTCGCCGAGCGCCTCGCCGAGCGCGGCCACCGCGTGTCCTTCGTCTCCACCCCGGGCATCCTCAGGAGGCTCCGCCCGGTCGCGCCTGTGCTCGCCTCGCTCATCGACTTGGTGGCGCTCCCGTTCCCGCGCGTCGATGGCCTCCCCGAGGGCGTCGAGGCCACTTCTGACCTCCCGCCCGGCAAGGCCGAGCTGCACATGGGGGCCTTGGACCGCATGGCTCCGGCCTTCTCCGACTTCCTCGATGCCGCCTGCGCCGACGGCCGCAAGGTGGACTGGCTGCTCATCGACAACTTCCACGCGGCCATGGCGGACGTCGCCACCGAGCACAAGGTTCCCTTCTTGAAATGCGTACTACACCGTAATGAAAAATGCATGAAAACCAGATGCATTTTTGGTACCCTGCACGCAGTAATAATAAGCCCTTGTTTTGCCTGCATTGTCGATCCATGTCCTACTGCGCAGGTTCCCTGCATACTCAACATGCCCTACTCTGCGGCGACGACAGAGGATTTCGGCATTCCGGACCTCAGTACGGTTCCACCAATGTTCCGGCGATTTGCTGAGGCCTTCGAGAGATGCAAACTTATCTCTGCTCGTAGCAGCTTTGAGTTGGAACCGGAGTCGTTGCCTCTCATGACCAAAATCTTGGGAAGCCGGTCCTCCCCGTGGGCCTACTTCCCCGCCGCTCGCCGGAGGCAAAGCACGGCCCGACGACACTAGTGGAGCCCTGTCGTGGCTCGACCAGCAGCCGTCCAAGTCCGTGGTCTACGTCGCCTTCGGGAGCGAGTACCCGATGACGCTCAAGCAGGTGCACGAGATCGCTCTCGGGCTGGAGCTCGCCGGAACGCGCTTCCTCTGGGCTCTCAAGAAGCCCAAAGGCGTCCACCCCGACGACGACGTCCTGCCTCCGGGTTTCGAGGAGCGCACCCGTGGCCGCGGCTCCGTTGTCACGGGCTGGGTTCCTCAGACCACCATCCTGGGCCATGGCGCCGTCGCCGCCTTCATGATGCACTGCGGCTGGGGCTCCACCATCGAGGCGCTTCAGTACGGCCATCCTCTCATCATGATGCCGGTTCTCATCGACCACCTGTCCACCGCGCGGGTGATGATGGACCTGCGCAAGGTGGGGAGTCAAGGTGCGAAAGGAGAAGAATGACCAAGCGTTTCTTGGTGACAACATCGCAGCCGCGATACGGGCTGTCATGTGCGATGAAGAAACTAGGAGCATCTTTGTGGTCAATGCTAAGAAGATGCAGGAGATTGTGGCAGACGACAAGTGCCACAGCAGTTACATAGACGAATTCATTCAGAGCCTGAGAACCTACAAGAACTGAAACAAGGTCGTCAATGCACTCAGCATGCTTGGCGTTTGCATTAGTTTGGTTCGCACTCTAGCTAGTAACAAGTTGGAAGTTGGTGCTTTCTTTCTTTCTTTTTCGAAGTTGGTACGTACTCGTACTTAGCTATTGGCTGATAGTACGATGTATCTATCTTATTTTCCTAGTATCTGTTTGTACTTTTTCTGTATTTGATTTGAGGTATCTTGTTCTTTGTTGTTGATGAGGAAATATGTAACTGAATTGGGCCCGCCAGAACGGGCTAGGGCAGCCCAACCGCGACGGCTGGCCCAATTTTGGGGGTTCCGCTCTCGCCCGTCATCAAGTTTGAGTTAAATTAGGACTTTTTGGTGTGCAAGGGATATTCCAACTCAGAAAATCTCTTATTAGAAAATAAATAGGATTGCTTTCGTAAAAGGTATTCCAAACCTTTAGAGAGATTCTTGATTACAAGTCCCACTAGAAAATTTATATAAGTAAGGGTGCATGTCTCTTGGGGAAAACAAAGCAATAAAGAATAATTCCAAGTCTTTCGGCCCCGCCCCCACCGCACCACCACCTCCGCCGCCGCCCACCGCCGGGGTGGCCATCGCCCGCCGCCTCCTCCTCCCCCTCGCCACCTCCGTCAAGCTCGCCGTCGACGTGTCACAACCGCCGGAATTCATCTGGTCTATGATAGTAACTTTGTCATTATTTGGCTATA
Source organism: Hyparrhenia diplandra (assembly GCA_015847255.1). Classification (NCBI taxonomy): domain Eukaryota; kingdom Viridiplantae; phylum Streptophyta; class Magnoliopsida; order Poales; family Poaceae; genus Hyparrhenia; species Hyparrhenia diplandra. The sequence goes on from JADLZK010009377.1 coordinate 162,801, forward strand.
AAAATTGTAAATTATCTCTTCTGAATTTAGTTTTTGATTGTATTAGTTGATTGTGCAAGATTATTGCCTGAAATTTCCCAAAAATTCAGGTACCTGAATTTTTTTTGTTTGTGACTCAGGTACCTGAAATACAGAACCCTCTCATGATTACTATAATTGGAGGTTTAAATGAAGACTACATGTTAATGCTCTCTAATAAAATGCTAGAAACAAGATAAATCATACAAATTACCATAATATCAGGGGACATGGCGCTGGGTTCCGTGCGGAGTGCTACACCCTTGGAATCCAATATGTGTCATTCATAGGCGCGGCAATAGGAAATCTTGGGCATCCATCTAGCGCGGAGAACACTACTCGCCAAAACTTAAACATGGCGCACGTCCCGTTTCGCAGCACAGTTATTGGTTGGCCGGCCTCCCAAGCGCCTACCAGAATTAATACATTGACCGTGGCGGTCAACATAACTCATCTGTCACGGTTAATCCTCATACACGCTTGGTGCGTGTTGGCGGCTGGCGTGCCGCATGACCATCACATCATGGCGCTAGAATCAAGTGAGGAGGTGGCGGTTACCACCCCCAGACTATAAAACGGGGAGGGAACGAGGGGATGATCTGCTCTCTCCATACACATGTCTCTGCTATCGCTTGTATCATTTGTTCCAGCCATGTCGGTGCTCATGCTCTGCATCCTCATTCCTCCCGTGTGTCGCCCACTTCTTGCTTCAGACTATATAGGACCATCGGGTCGTGCTGACCCAGCCCGGCAGCACGTCGGGCCGTGCCAGGCCGACACGACGTCGTGCCTTGTCGGGCCGTGCTGCGCCGTGCTTTGTGCGGCCTCTGGCCCAAGGCATGACCCGTGGGCCGTTTTGCCGTGCCATGCCGCCCGTTGGGTACGACGAAATTCACGTGCCAACCCGTGCAGAGAGAGCAGGAGAGGCGAGGCGGGGCCGTGGGTGGCGGCGCTCGACGTTGGATCCGGCGGGGAAGTAGGAGCGAGGTTTCGGGCGTCGTCGGCTGGCAATGGTGGCCGCTGGGGCGGAGATGAGGACATCGCTCGACGTTTGCTCCCGCTAGGAAGCCGTCGTTGTGGAGGTGGGAACGATCGAAGACGGAGTGGACGCCGAATCCAACCATGGAGTCATTTCGACACCGGATCTGCTGCCGCGAAGGAGCCGTTGCCGATGTCACAAACCGAGGAGGGTACCGCCGGTATTTGGGGCGGCAACGGAGCGATTTGTCGTCGCTCCCGGTCGGGCCGATGTCCGATTGCCCGAGCTCGAAGGGGGAGTGGCCAACATCAATTGGTGGCGGAGCGGAGCGAGTGGCGGAAGGGAAGGGAACGGGAGGGGAGGGTCTCATGGTCGCAATGGCCTTTCGCTCGCCAGCGACCTTGTGTTGCGGCCTCACCCCGACAGCCGACGCGAGGGAACTAGGGAAGGGGAAGGAAGGTGCTGGGATTGGAAAGGAATGTGGTGGGCGGGCGGGGGGGGGATGGGGATGGGAATTAGGAAGGAACCGGACAAGGAGTTAGCAGGCCGGGCCACTACCATGCCGACCTTGAGAGCGGGCCACGCTTCGTGCCGTGCCACGGACAGGGTGGCGACCCAGCCACAGTTTCGGTACCCGGGCCATGCTCGGGTCGGGCCAAAATAGCGGGCCAATGGCCGGGCCGCCGGTCCGCGGGCTGCATAGCCATGTATACTTCGTACCTCTAGGAGTGGCAGAGTGGGTAGCTTCATAGTGGGCACTCCACCACCGGCGACTAAATGGACCAATTGGCCTATTCATTTAGCTGCGTGTTAGTGTACTAATCAAAATAACAAAAAAACTAATAACAAGCAGCTAAATGAAGTACATAACCGCTTAAAACTAAACTAAATGGTCAAATTTGTTTGGTATTAATATTTAGTTTGGTGCCTAAAAAATTCTAGTTTAATTTAATTAGACATGTATATATATAGGGCCAAAAATAAACTCGGATAATAGTTATTAGACACTAAAAATGGATTATTATTTATCCTTAAATGATGATCAACAACCTTAATTATTGTCCTAAACCATGTGTATATCTTGATAGGGCATAAACTGTGTGTATATCTCGATAGGGGGCGGCATAAACCGTGTGTTTATCTTTATTAATTATATTATAAGGCATATCATATCGCTAGCTAGTGAATGCTAACCTGGCCGGCGGGGGCGATCGTGGGTACTCCAACCAAGTCGAATCAAAAACCGATGTCAGCTGCATGTTTATACACATTTTCATGAGTTAATGAATGAATTATATATGACAGGTGAAACCAGCTTAGCTGCAGCAAAATTGGACCACTAACCTTACATGGCAGTTCGGCGGAATGCACGTCCTTGTTTGTGACTCACCATATAGACCGGAAAAAAAATGCATTAGTGCTTGCAGTAGGAATTAGAACAAGGTCCTAGCGGTCAATCTTCTTTTTTGGAAAAAAAAAACTGAATGGAATGTCCTCTCAATTAGTACTATTACGGTAGCTAAATATAGCTGTTGTTGTCATATGTATCAACTCTACAGTACACTTCTTCCACACTGTAAATCTACGAAGTTTTTAGTGTTTACAAGATCCAATTACGTGTAACTTCGACCATAACTTTAGCTACCGTAAACATTGCTGTATAAAAGTTTATATAATTACTGTTGCATGATGAAATATACTTTTGACGACATATACAACGGCACAGTATTTCCATATGATCAACATAAATAACTTTAGTCCTTTTGCATGCATATGTGCATATGGTTGACCAGCATTTCAAGTCAGTCCCCAGCAGCATCGGTGGCCACAGTTACGTACCAGCATACCACTGGTATAAGAATTCGCCATGTCCCGGCCCGCTTCAGGAGACCATCATGTCACGTACAGCATTTGAGGATTACTGTATAAATAGAACGCACTTCCTGCTTGTTCAGACCACGAGAAGACACCAACATCCCAAGAGCAAATACATCTCTTACACAGCTTTCAGGTAGCCAGAGCCCAGGTCCAAAGAGAGCTTGCTAGCTGGTGTGGTGTCGTCGACGTCCATGGGGAGCCTTGCAGCCACCGTCAGCGACATGAGGCGTGCCCAGCGCGCCGATGGACCGGCAGCCGTGCTAGGCATCGGCACGGCGAACCCGCCGACGTGCTTGGCCCAGGACGAGTACCCGGACTACTATTTCCGTGTCACAAAGAGCGAGCACCTCACCGACCTCAAGGGCAAGCTCACCAGGATCTGTAACAAGTCGGGCATCAAGAAGCGCTTCATCCACCTGGACGAGCAGCTCCTGGCCGCGAACCCGGACTTCACCGACCGCACGCTGCCGTCCCTGGACGCCCGCGTGGAGATCGCCTCCGCCGCCGTCCCGGAGCTGGCCGCGTCCGCGGCGGCCAAGGCCATCGCCGAGTGGGGCCGCCCAGCCACCGACATCACCCACCTCATCTTCAGCACCTACTCCGGCGCGCGCGCCCCGAGCGCCGACCGTCGCCCGCGTCCCTGCTGGGCCTCAGCCCCACGGTCTCCCGCACCATACTCAACCTCCACGGTTGCTACGGCGGGGGCAGGTCGCTCCAGCTCGCCAAGGAGCTCGCGGAGAACAACCGCGGCGCGCGCGTCCTCGTGGCGTGCTCTGAGATCACGCTCATCGCCTTCTACGGGCCGGAAGGCGGCTGCCCGGACAACATCCTTGGCCAGGCTCTGTTCGGCGACGGCGCCGGTGCCGTCATCGTCGGCGCCGACCCCGTCAGCCCCGTGGAGCGCCCGCTGTTCGAGATGGCCTTCGCCTCGCAGACCACCATACCTGAAACCGAGGATGCCATCTCTATGCAGATCAACAAGGGCGGCATGGAGTACCACATCTCCAACCAGGTTCCCCGGTTGCTGGGATGCAACGTGGAACGCTGCCTGGTTGACGCCTTTGGCGCGCTTGGCATCAATAATGCCAATTGGAACGACCTCTTCTGGGCGATCCATCCTGGCGGCCGTGCCATCCTCGACCATATCGAGGGAGTGCTCGGCCTGGACGATGGCAAGCTAGCAGCCAGTCGCCACGTTCTCAGCGAGTTCGGCAACATGAGCGGCACAACGGTGATCTTCGTGCTCGATGAGCTACGCCGCCGTCGGGGTCATGCGGCCAACCAGGAGGAAGGTCAAGCGCCGGAGTGGGGAGTCATGATGGCGTTCGGACCGGGAATCACAATCGAGACCATGGTGCTGCATGCCCCAGCCGCTCTGGAGGGAAAATAGAAATTCAAATTTAAATGAACTACAACCCGATGCGTAAAGGTATTATAAGTCGTTTTTTTTTTCGATCAAGGGGGCTTCCCCATTTAATATTATAAGTCATTAGATCCATATAAATAAGTAATACGGACCTTAAGTAATGGACCGTAATAAGATGGTAGAGTGATAATAAATTGGTAGTCTCTTAATTATCAGCTTGATATAATTCTCAAAAAATCAGCTTGATATGTACTGTTTTCTGATTGAATTTGTTTAACAATAATAGGACATGTATGTTGGATCTACCCGCGGGCGTTCTGAACTTTATATCTGTGGCCATACTTTTTTTTTTTTTTTTAGTTTTTGCTTTGATTAAATAACGGTTTTACGCTTTGACCGTGAAACTGGGTGGCGTTTCAATCTACACTCACCGTTTAGGACAATGACACAGTGTTTAAAGCACAACATGACTTCTTATTATAAAAATATTTACGAAAAAAATGATATATGTATATTTTTGTGAAAGTATTTTTAAGACAAATCTATTCGTATAATTTTTAGATTTGCAAACTCAATAATTTAAAAGTTATTGATAATTTGTATTCCTAATGTTTGACTCAAACCTCGTCCAAAACGACTTTCTTTACAGTATGGAGAGGGTATGTAGAAACCAATTAAAAATACATTGTCGTGATTGCGCTGCAGCATCCTTGATTAAACATGTGCTTGTTGCGCTACCCCTTGGCTATCCATGTCCTCGTTGCGTTGCCCGAGTCTTCACCGTCTCTCATGCAGGATGTTAGGGGACGCCATGCCCTCTCATTTTTGTGAAGTTTTCAGCCCGGCCCACCGACACACAAGCTCACTCACATGACACCGTAGGGATGCCATTGTCGTTGTCGCCCGTCTCTATCGCCAAGAGGTCTTGTGCACCCCCATGTCCGATATGCCAGTGGGGATGCCTAGCTTGCCAGGCAGCCGCCATGCGACGAGGGCCTGTCGGGCCGAGGGGCGGTATGGTCACATGGTCGGGGGCCGCTTGCACTATGCCAAGAGGTGGAGCGCCGCACCAAGAGAGGTGGCGCCGCCGAGAGGGACACTATGCGCTAGAAGCAAAGGGGGAAGAGGGGAGAGAGAGAGAGAGAGAGAGAGAGAGAGAGAGAGAGCCCAAGAGAGGGGAAGACGACGGGGTGGTAAAGGGAGAGAAAGAACCTAAGCATTACACGGAATTGAGCCAAACTATAATGGAACGATATGAAGAAGTTTGACTTCTTGCCTAAACAAAAATAAATTCTTGATATATTTAGGTTCTTGTTGTCAAAGATGAACCCGTTTCACAACTTCCAAGTGCACAAAGCAATAACACCAAAAATCTCCATGAAGAAAGGTTTTGTCACTTTTGTGTTATCGCTTGTTGCAACATAATAAATGGAGACATATACTTCTACTACCCCTCTATTCTAAATTATAAGTTATTTTTTTTTTTTTTACTTTTTAATACATCCATATAACTAATATAGTTAGATACTTACATAACAAAATGGATGAACCAAAAAAAGAAAAGTGATATATAAATTGGAACAAAGGGAGTACCTCGAAAGAAGAGATTAAAATAAGTCTCTTCTGATCATTGCATACAAGTATACAACACATTGATATTGTAGGCTCGAGAAAATTCGATGGAAACCCAGTGGATGGATGTGTGCATCCATGACCAATTAAATGGAAACAGACTCGCGTGTTGCCTGCTTTATTGACTAGACCCTGTGCAGTGTGCAACGCGAGCCTTGCACTGCGCGTCGGTGAGCCAAGTCACCCGCCACCAGTCACCAAGTCTTGCCGCCGGTCCTCTTACGCAAGCAGCCAAGCACAGCTCGCTCGCTCGCCAGTAGAACCACTGTGTGGAAGAGCAAAACAGGCAAGAAGACATTTTGCTTGTGTCGAACTGAGGTATATAGGATATCACAATCCTAAGAAGGCTTTGTAGAAACTGACTTTTGCTTGCTTCTAGAAAAATAATATATGGTTGTTGCGTGACCGACCATGACTCCAGCGACTTTGGAGGCCTGGTAACAAGCTGATTGGCCGGTGAAAGATCAAGATAAGGTAGCTGAGCTAGACGCGGAGAGTGGTGTCCAGTCGTTTATTACTCCCTCCGTACTCGTTTTGTTGACGTTCTAGGCATTACCGTTGTTTTCGCAGGCATTATCGTTGTTTTCGCAATTGTTGACGTTCTGGGTACTACCGGCTGAATTTTGACGCGAATGCCCTGCCAGCCCCCGCGCGCATGCCCGTCCGCTCGGCTGCCGCAGCATTCAACGCCCTCGTAATTCGACTGGAAGCGAGTGCGAAAAAATGTGGGGCGCGAGAATAAAAACCAAACTGAAATTGACGCGCGAACGAAAATGAAAAAGGCCTCCTGCGACGGGCGCACGCAAAATGAAATCCTCCTTCGCGCGACGCGCCCAGACAGGCCCAAACACGTCCCAGGCCCACGCACGACGCACGTGAACAGGTCATGCAAAATCACCACCCTGTCCATGCAGAATCAGGAGGGAGTAACATGCTTATAACACATTTGATATGACACATTGATCTTAGGGTAGAAAGGGCAAACTTATAGAGGTACGACAATCATGTGGCGTTGCTAAATCACAACCCTAGCTTCATCGAGATACACTTCTGGCCACCAAGTTTCTCCCAGACACGATATTTGTTTCGCCACACAAGGCTTGTACCAACCAAAGGCCAGTATATATGTGTGTCAGTGCTTCAAACTAACACCAATTAGTAATCAAATGTTTGCACGTCGAGGCTTGGATAGTGCAAAAGATGACACAAAGACGAATACTGGTTCGGGTAGAATGTCCTTACGTCTAGTCGACACATGGCTATGTATGCACTAAGTCTATAGTAGGGGGTGTACGAACAATCGAGAGGGGGAAAACTCTCAAGTCTCTGTGGCCTGTGTGCGAGTGCCGGGTGGTTTGCATAGAGTCATGCTTCCCCTTATATAGCTCAAGGGGAGGGCAAGTTACGGTCGTCAAGAAAAAAAGAGGACAAGGAGGAAAAGAGAAAGAGAAAAACAAAAGGAAGAGGTGGTCAATGGCGTAGTGTTCCCTCCCTCCACGCTGGTCTTCCGCGGTCGATGGAGGTGGTAACAGATGCCAAGCCTTGATCCTGTTGCTTCGTACGATTCCGGCAAGCCTGACGAGGCGCCCCATTCCTTTATAGGGGATGCGATGGCCAAAACGATAATGAGATGTGGGCTGTATGCAGATTTTAACAACATTTTTGGGGTGTTTAGTTCTAATGCACAACTCAAAAAGTTGCTACAGTTCCTTGTCACATTAAATCTCTTAACGCATATATGGAGTATTAAAAACATAGGTAAACAAAATGACTAATTGCACAGTTTGGCTGAAAAGTTCGAGACAAATCTTTTGAGGCTATTTAGTCTATAGTTGGACAAATTACCAAATACAAACGAAAAGTGCTACAGTTGCTCAACCCAATATATTTCACCAACTAAACAGCACCTTTGCCTCATTTCCATGCAGTTAACAGAGACAATTTAAAGAGCAATGCAACCATACCGGAAACCGAGGATGCCATCTCCATGCAGATCAACAAGGGCGGCATGGAGTACCACATCTCCAACCAGGTTCCCAGGTTGCTGGGATGCAACATGGAACGCTGCCTGGTCGACGCCTTTGACGCGCTTGGCATCAATAATGCCAATTGGAACGACCTCTTCTGGGCGATCCATCCCGGCGGTCGTGCCATCCTCGACCACATCGAGGGAGTGCTCGGCCTGGACGATGGCAAGTTGGCGGCCAGTCGCCACGTTCTCAGTGAGTTCGGCAACATGAGCGGCACAACGGTGATCTTCGTGCTCGATGAGCTGCGCCGCCGTCGGGGTCAGGCGGCCGAGCAGAAGGAAGGTCAAGCACCGGAGTGGGGAGTCATGATGGCGTTCGGACCGGGAATCACAATCGAGACCATGGTGCTGCATGCCCCTGCCACTCTGGAGGGAAATTAGAAATTCAAATTTGAATGCACTTCAACTGTGCAAAGGTATTACAAGTCACCATCAGATCCATATAAATAAGACGGGCCATAAGTAATGGACCGTAATAAGTTGGCGGAGTGGTAAATTAGTAATCCCTTAATTATCAGTTCGATCATTTCAAAAAAAAAAAAAAAAAAAAAAAACAGTTCGATGTGTATCGTTTTTTATTGAATTTGTTTAACAATAATAAGTCATGTGTCATAATGGGTCATTTGCTTAAATAACAGTTTATAGATGTAATTTTTTTATTTCATCATGAATAATAAACATAATGGAATCCATATAATTTGGAATAGCGAATACCACTGCCAAGGCCCAAGAGAAGCAAAAAGTCTTGGTGTCACAGCAGTACAGCATGTAGGAATATGGCTAAGAAAGAGAAAATAGATATGGTCGGAGCTGTCATACAACCCTGAGGCATCCAGTACACAACACTACAATAGAGTGGACACTGCTACAATCATAGTATGGACAACATGTACATAAACATACAAGGCGTATGGCTTTATGGTTTTAGCACGAATTCCATCAACCAAGTCAGAGCGATTTGTACTTTTTCGATAAGATTTGATGCATGCAAGCGAGAAGTCGGAGTGATGGTGCACCCCAGGTTTCGAAGGTATGATATCTGGAGGACAAACAGGGATGAATTCTGTTTAGTATTTTGATAGAGAGCAACATGGGCTTCAAAAACAACACGCAGAATCATAAAGAGCACAGATGCACAGCAATTTAATTCCGACAAACTAACACGCTGATGCAACAAGATGGACAACGAGTTATAAGATAGCTGACCTGCTTGGCTGTGGGTTCTGACGAACCCATAGAGTTCTCAATCCTCTGCTTTTGGAAATGTTCCTGAAATAAAACCACAAAAAGTCACGATAGGGTCTACCGAAGGACAGATAAATAACTCCATTTTCTATAGTGCAAGATATTTGTAATGGCCCAGGATCTCACCTGCCTTTTCTCGTCAAATGACTACGCTTCTCCATAGGAATCTGTTCCCACTTGATAACCTGAAGTTCACATTATTGAATTAGTTATTTTATTTAGTAAGGAAAACTAACAAGATTATCAGGTGTGATACAGAGAAATATAATGATAATAATTAAACTCACATATTGTGCGTAGCCCAATGCTTCATCGCCACTTAGGAACGACTTCAGCTTTCGCAATACATCCTGAATAAGCAACTTGCCATCAGTTTTTTTTTTCTAAGTTAAGCTCTCGAAGAGAGAACTTTTGTCATTGTTCCTTCACCCTTCCAAAGTACAGATGATGACAAATAACAGTGCCAGCAAGATAAACAACCATGAAGAAAAGATATAAACTGACAGGAGAATCAATAAGTTCAGTGATACTTTGATATGGGAAAGAGGAAAAGGGGTCACCTTGCGCTTGTATCCTTTACCACGTAGGCGTTCATCAATCACAAAACTGATCTGAAAATTCAAGCATACAACTAACATGAAATAGGCATAAAAGGCACCGGCAATTCAAAGCTTTAGCGGTAAATGCCACAAATGTGTGGTCGCTGCGATAGTGGAAGGCATCAGAGTAGCGTGGTGGTATCCAGATTCCAGAGTGTTCATGTACTGTGAAGAATTCAGTACCTTTTCAAGTAATCTCTTTGGATTTTGAAATGCCTGCTTCTTGCCCCAGTGATGAAATATATGGGAGACTACCGATCTATCATCAATGTCAAACCTATAAAATGAATAAGGAATCAAGTTAAGCGATGGGGAAAATGTAAACCAAATAACATACCAAAGCTTTGCATGAATGTAATGACTCTATTCTTCAGAAACTGAAATGATTATTAAAAGGGAGAAAATATTTTTTTCACCACTAGAAAACTCCAAATATCCACAAGAAGCAAAGTTAAAAATGAAACATCAGATCATACAGAGATGATTACCTTCTCAAGAAATCATTAGCAAGGCATGCTTGAGCCTGTTCTGGATAAGGTGAAGCTTCGTTCTGTCCCATAATTGGCTTTCCGATTGATGTATCCCCTTCAGAGTCATCAAAAGGAATATCACCTGAAGGCTGTTCAGGCATTTTTCTCAGAGTCTCTTCGCCCTACAAGTTAACAAAAAAAAAAAAAAAAAATGATTCTGAAGAATCATGTACATACAAGATATCACATAAGAGTAAGCCTGCTGATGAAAGAAATTAAATAAGAAAATAGGCTCATATTGGGAAATCTTAATGGTAGGGACGCATAAAGGCCAAGGCAACCCATGTTGTATCCAGATACATCCAGATACATAGCAAAATGGATGTATCAAAAAATCCAAAGCGACTTATAATTTGGAATGGAGGGAGTATATCATATGTCCAAATGAGCTATCAATTAGGTGGAAGTTTAGTGGAGTGGGTTTTAGGTTAACCCACTTGTATTCTTACCTTACCATCAGTAAAATAGTTTTCAGTTCACAAAATGGTTCAAGAGTGAGGTTTCTTCTTCCAAACAATGCCGTGGGAACGGTCTTTCTCCCACCGGCTGAGTTTTTAGGCAAGGATTAGATTTAGTAAACTAGACCCAATGGTATTGCTTACCTGCACCTCAAGAAGGTGGACAGGAATTTCTCTGAGGAAACGTGAAGGTTGCAAAAGCTGTATAAGGAAATGGGTCAGTTCCAAAAAAAAAAAACGATATTGCTTAAAGATAAGCATGGTACACTAAACAGCCTGCCTGCGGTTAGAGTCAACTGTAACATGCAAGATGTACAGTTTTTTCCGAGCTCGTGTCATTGCAACATAGAGTAACCTCCTCTCCTCCTGTAATGAACAAGCCCTAGTTTTTTATACATTAAGAACACAGATAAGTAAAAATATAATTTTGAGACAAACCTCCAGTGTGCTTCCAGCTTCTTTCACAGTACCATTGTACTCATGCAACAAAGGAATTTCGAGTCATTTGCCTGTGTGAAGAAGCAATGATTGACATAAAAAAAGTATGTTTTGATAAATTAATATATATACAATATATCAATATGCATGAACATATATTTATTAATATGAATTTCTAGTTTCAAAGAAGACAAGCCTACAAGAAAACACTCTGCCTATAGGTTGTTGTTTTTACTTTTTTTTTTTTTTCTATACGGTCCACATTCATTATTCTTCATAGGCACAGTGCTGGGTCTATAGTTTTTACTTTTTTTTCTTCTTTCTTTAATCCAATCTCTTGATAGGACATCTCGTAACCCAAAAATGTTGGCTCTTCCTACAACCCCTACTCCTCCAAGGCAGTACTCTTCGTTGGCAAATTCAAGTGTCTCGATCCAAGCTGAGACCCACTGTTGTGGACTCCTTTGTAGGGCGGCAATATAGGCGCCGACCAAGGAGGGCCACAACACAAGGGAACCAACCAGCAGTGGCTAGAGCCGTATCTGTTATAGGCAAAGAATAAAGAGGGAGGATTTATAGGATCTGTACTCTTGGTTTGTTAGGAAAGCAATACATGCTCCTGGACTATAAAAGGATGCAATGAGATATGTAACCAGGTATCTAAGAAAATAGAATCTCCCTAGGGCAGGGCTCATTCTGAAGAGTAAAGAAATACCTGCACAATAAACACAACATCCCACTCCAAACCTTTTGACTGCAAATTGAAAAGGAACTATCAGTGTGTTTCCTAGAGTCAAAGGATTGCTGAGTAGCATAGACAACAATATTAATTGAGTTCAAGAGAACAGACCTGATGAATAGTTGTTAATGTGATAGAATTCTTATTTTCCTCCTTTCGGGATCGAAAATTTTCAGTTTCCCTCACAGATATATAATCAATGAAAGCTTGAAGTGTAGAAGCACAGCCTTTCTCATCAGTCTTGCTTCTGTCCATTGAACTAGAAAAAATGTGTTGACAAGAAGTCAGACACATCATCCATTAAAAACTGAAGAACCTGCAATTATCCGACAAAAACTGATATAACCTCTTGTATATGCTACATCCAGAATTGAAACAATTTTTTCCTCTGGGCACAACATCCAAACAAAGATTTTTGTGGAGGATAAATGTATAAAATAAGTGCATCAATGGGGTTTTAACTTACCGATCTGATATCACTATCTTCATTTAATAATTTGCCATTATCAACGTCAACAATTGCACGCTTCTCAAGAAGATATTTCTGCAAATGAATTGTAATAAACACTTTAACAAGGGTCGAATAAATAAAGCTTCGAAATGATAAGATCTTCCAAAGAAGAAATCCAACTTTAGATATTTGGCTTAGCAATTTTAAATCTCAGTGTACTTTACAGTCAATTAGATTCAAGGATGACTTAAGATCATCCTTCTGTGTTTGGTCAGATGCTTTTAGCTAGAAACAATGTATGTATCCTCTGAACTTCTCTAAATTTTAATGAAATCCATACTGTGGGGACCTCCCCACAGTCTTTTCGGTCCAAAAAAGGTCGAATAAATAAAATAAGTGCAAATTTTTAAAGCAGTGGTTAGCTAAAAGTCCTTCAAGGTTTGGTATGACACGAACACAACCAACAATAAGCATCTCCAGATACTCTGGCTGCACAATACTGCAAAACAATGCTTCTGGCGAAATTTTAAATCTCCAACACCGAGCCATGGCATAGGAGGAACTGAACATCTTTGTTGTAAAGTGAGTAAAGGAGTGGGTACTTGAATTCTTGAACCCATGGCCTTAATCACCATGACTAGTGTAAGCAAGTATTGAAGGGAAAATTAGTAGATTGATTATGAGCTGTTGAGTACAAGTGCGTATACCAGCATGGATGACCTAGCAGTGGTTTATTGAAGTATGGCCACTGTTGGATATTCTTACCTATCAATGCAACTGATCAATCTACAGGAGATGCAGGCCAGGTGTGGCACAACATCCTGTGGTCCAAAGGGCCAGCTGAGCAAAGTATATATAGTTCTATTGCATATCTTTATCCCTTTAAAAAAAAAAAAAAACGCAGGAGAACTGTGTTTCATTGTATTATAGAGATGAAAAGGGGGTCGGGAGGAGGATCCCCAACAGGATCCTCGCTCATACGGGAACCAGATATGAGTGAAGCGATTACACATGCTCATGGTTTAAACACATGGTGAACAAACACGAATCAACCTTAACTAAAAGAACCTAGTCTGCAAAGCGCCAGCTTCTCCGCCCCAGCCAAACACCAGAGGCTATGCTCATATATTTATATTTTTGCAGCATAAATGATTTACACTTGGTACCTGGCATAATCTAATCGTAAACTAGATTCAAACTATGCATGGTCAACAATAATTTCAAGCCAATATTATGATGATATGATTTAACATGACAACAGAGGCAGTGGAGGCCATCCCTAGGTTCTAATTTTTTTCTTAAGATGATACAATAATCCATGGAGAATTTGGTCCATGCATCATTAGTGGGCCCCTACTTCATTGAAGACCTCCCTTAAAATGTTGTTCAAGCTCCACCACTGCATGACAACCTGGTAAAGGTGGATGCCACTTCACTAGCTGATTTATTCCATGTATGTGCAATTTGAAAGTACCAGGGACCTAGATGAGAACTCGGGACAAGTTTAAGGAGTTGAATGTGCAATTTGAAAGTACCAGTGCCTAGATGAGAAATCGAAACAAGTTTGAGAACAACAAGTGAAATTTACTCTAAGTTATAACAAGTTAACAACATAAAGTAATGACTCAACTGCACATACAAATTACTGTTAAGACAAAGGAACAACTTTTGCTTTAAGTCATTTATTTCTATCCCAGCAATTCACTCAAGGTGAAGTTCATTGAAAACAACTGCAACAAGTGTACCTGAGGTAGCATGTCTCCTGCAGAGGAAATGATGACTGAAACTGATTGTTCCTGAGACAGACAGACAAAAAAAAAAAGATTATAGCTCTTCAAGAACTAAGCACAAGATAATATAAACTTTTAAAATAGTAATATAACCATGTTCTGAGGAAATAAAGTAACAGTACAACCTCTGCTGAATTCCTCAAAATTTGTAGGTAAATTACCTATGTATATACTTTCCATAGATGTTTATGAATCATTTTTATTTTACTTAACATGCACTGATGTAGTAACACTGAATACACAATACATGGCTGTCTATTGCAAAATACACAGTACAAAATTGCCAGTTGAATAAAAGTTCCATACCCTTTTAACAAGTTTCGATAAGCTATCCAAGGTCGATAAAACCTTACGTCCTTGAGTAATCTGGGTCCTAGGGTCAACAAATGAGAAAATCAGAATAAAGTCATACTTTGCTTGACCCTTAAGCGTTGAAATAACAAAAAAAAAACAATAACTCAAAGAAAAAAGGTGTCAAGACTAAGATTAAAATGGGATTTGTTTAATAGTTGTTCTTGAGTTGGAGGTGGTTGTACAGCTCAGGGCACCCAGAACATCCATATAATACACGATAATAATCTCCGCATAACAATGAGAATATGCAAACATGATTCAAATTTTCATTAGCAGGTTTAATTTTTAAAGAAAGCTTAACTTCTTTAAGCAAAAAAAATGTAAAAGCTTCTTCCCCAAACCGTATACAAGATGTGGAAGTTTTCTCATTGTGCTTGGGGCATGGACTCTTTGGAACCATTAGAACCGTTTGTGTTTTCTATGGTATTGTCCCAGCCTTGGTGGTGCTCTTACCCTTGCTGGAGAAGAGTGCCAGTTGTGGAGTCTAGCAGGAGCTAAGGGTCTGCCCTCTTTGACAGCCCCTCTTCATGGTCGCTGGCTTAGTGCTAGTCTTTTTGGTCGCCCCCCTTTCTTTTTTCGGGCGCGAATGTAATTTCCGAGTTGTGTGGCGTGTGTTGTAGGGCTCTAGCCCCTTTCTTTCTTCTTAATATAATGAAAAGTGCAGCTCTCCTACGTTTTTCGAGAAAAAAAAAATGTGAAAGTTTGGTCCTTCTAATGCATGCATCTCAGGCTTGCTGTCAAGCAGCCAGCAACCATTTGTCACTCCACAAGCAGCGGAGAGAAGAATAAAAAGTGTCGATAACGATCATCAGATAGAAAACATGGTTGGCAATGAATTTTATGATGTTAGATTGAGTAAACCATGAAAAGAGGACAACCTTTTGAAGGTACCAGAGACCTTAGCGCTGAAGATGTCACTAGCAGCAGATATAAAACTACACTTTCTAGCCAGTGAAATCTTTTCAACATGATCTATAATCTGATGATTAGAAGGCACAGAAATAATCAAAGTTACATAAATTTAACATAAATAGGGTAAAAAAAAACTTAATCAGGTAAAGTTGAACCTTCTTCTTTTCTTCTTTGTCACTAGGTAAAAGGGCCTTGAAGGCTTGACGCCATGGGCCATCATCACAACCAGGTAATGTGGTCCTAAGTATTGCCATGATAGCTTTGATCACCTAGAATGATTGCAAGGTAAAGCATTTACATTGTGACAAAAATGATAGCATGCAGAGGGTTATTACAAGTATTGTTGCTACCCTACCCAAAACTTAGGATTTGCTTAAAGATAAAAAGTGCCAAGCTCAGGTGGTTGAATTCTGGAACAATAGGCTATAAACCAACCACATCAATACACAGTATATAGATATAATAAATAGGTATTTAGCATCACGAACTAGAATAACATATGAACATGTAAAACACTAAAACATTCCAGTAGGTTCTTTTGCATTCCTTCCAAGATAAAGAACAGTTCCTAATTTGGGAAGCATAGGAAATTTACAAGCTTCAAATGTTATAAAATTGATAGCTATTAAAGGAAGGCAGAAATTCATGAGAAATTTTACTCTGTAACGAATGTTAGAAAAAAACTAAATTTAAATACCTTTTTCCTGTAGAATGCCACACCATGAACGTTAAAGGGAATTTTTCCTGTTGCGGAAGGAGACTTGGAAAGCTTTGCCAGTTATCTGTGCAGGAGGAAGTTAGGTCGCAAGCGTAAAGACATATTTTATTTGAAAGCATAAAGAAATATAGTTCAAAACTAAATGCGACCTAAAAGACATATTTTTTTGAAAGCATAAAGAAATATAGTTCAAAACTAAAATAGAATACATAATTTTTTTCAACCTGTCTTCGATATAGGACAGCAATATTGCCAAAGTTGCAACCCTCAGCAGTAGTAGACGTAGTTTCAATGATTTTGTCAATAACAAATGCACATTGTGAATCTTCACTGTGGCACTCCTTGACAGTTATCTATGCAAAGTTAAGGATGAGAAATGTAACTGAAAGGAACAAATAGCAATGATTTATCAGTGCAATCTACAAGGATACCTTGCAACCAGAAGGGTTGTCGGTCTCAACAAGCTTACGATGATGCCGTTTAGTGTTGTTCTGAATTAGAGCAGTTGCTGCTTCAACAATTGCACGTGTGGAGCGGTAATTCTTGCTTAACCTGATCTGCAGTCATTGGCGTAACAAGCTACTTAATAGAACAACACAGGACTAAAACAATTTGAAAGTTCCATGCAGACAACAGCACAATGCAATTACCTCTTTGTGATCTGGAAAATCTCTACGAAATGAATTGAAGCCAGATGCATCAGCACCATTGAAACTGAAGATGGACTAACATAACATAAGAGAAGACAAAGCTTAGGGAAACAAATAAGAAACCAAAGGTTTTAGGATGATATATGTATATCAACTTTGTGTACCTGATCTTCATCACCGACAATAGTTATATGGTTGTGGGAAGCTAGAATCTTCAGAAGACAATACTGCATAGCACTGGTATCCTGAAACTCATCCACTACAATTGCCCGCCACATATCCTGACACTCTTTGTATACTGCACAGGCAAGGAACACACCCTTTTAATCAGCAAGTAATCAAAGTATAATGATGCACTGAGATTAGACTGAAACTACCTTCAGGAAAGTTCGTGAGAAGGGTTATGGATGAGTTAATAAAATCATGGTAATCAAGAGCATTACAAGATCTTAATATTTCATTATAATGCTGAAGAACAGAAGCCTATACAAAAAAAAAAAGAATGCAGGCAGTTAATTTGGTCATTAAAATGAAACACAAAAAAAAAATGAATGACACAAAGTAGGGCAGCTTACTC
Source organism: Hyparrhenia diplandra (assembly GCA_015847255.1). Classification (NCBI taxonomy): domain Eukaryota; kingdom Viridiplantae; phylum Streptophyta; class Magnoliopsida; order Poales; family Poaceae; genus Hyparrhenia; species Hyparrhenia diplandra. The sequence continues at coordinate 180,164 of JADLZK010009377.1, forward strand.
CTGTCAAATCACCCTTCTTTTCATAGTCCTCTGAGTTCTTCCTGAAGCTTTTGCCTTTAAAGAAAGATGGAAAGGTTTGATCAAAACAAAATGCAACTACCATAAAATCGTCATGGAAACAAATCAGCCCATGTTACAATATTTTTTTTTTAATTAAAAGCTCTAGAGACACAGCTGCCACACAGCACAAAATGATAAGTTTGATCCACAAGGTTTAGTGTGATAGGCATTCTAATAGTAAGCCCAGCAGCATAAAATATGACGGACAATGAAATAGTACAGACTATGAAACTCCTAGCCATGACTACAATTATCACTGGAAGTGAACATTTTTGTTCAGAGCATACAACATAGCTAAATATGATCCACATAGGATGTCATCCTAGCTACAATTTTTCGAGCTAGGGTCAACTAGTATTAATGATTTAATGCAATTATGACATAACAGAATGGCTTTCAGATCTACTCCCAAGATGTTTGTTCATAGTTTTAGACATAGTTCAGAGATATCTTCCCGTTTAACTGTCTACCAATTATATTTTAATTAGAACTAAATCACTTGTGTACTTTATATTTGGATCTTGGATTACTTATTTTTCTGAGAACTTGGAGTAATCCATTCTAGATTTGGCTTTATATGCCTCCAGATTCCAGAAGACCATAACAATATCTTGGATGCACAGTAAAGCTGTTCCTTTAATATTTCGTGATATGCATTTGTGGCAGCAAGATGGGATTAGTGGGAATTGGCAGATACAGTCTACAAAAACATATGGACCATTTTAGGCAGATACAACCTTGCTGTGCAACTTCAGAAACATAACAGTAACGAAATGTGAGTGGGACTGCCTGGAGTCCTTGTAAAACTCCTATGGATCAGCACAGAGAGGTCATTGAAAACAAATATTTCTTCACCAAAAGTAGAAGGCACCTGTGTAATAAATTTCTGCCACTTTTTTAGCTTTGTCTTTGAAAGATTTTTTTATGTCCCCATCATGCTGTTTAGTTGTATCTCCAATACCATTATTTCTGTCATTTTCCAATAGGCGCTCTGCCTCAATAACCGCCCTTCGCTGTTGTCCATGCCCATAGATTATGAATTCAGATGTGCGACCTAGCCTTGAAATGATTATAAAGGGGAAATAAAAATTATATTAAATAAGTGTCTACATATCCAAGCCTTCAAGTATCTGCAACAGTTAGTATGCTTGATAAACTATAAGAAAGAGCAAGGTATTAAAAAGAGAGCATAAAGATGAAACAAGACCGAAACATTAGATAGTGTGATATACTGATTTATAATTGTATATATTTTGACTTTGCCAGATATCAAATTGCAGTTATATATTTGACAAAGCTTAAAAGTGATCACGATCATTTATGCATCTAGGACTATTAACTGCTTGTCATCAAAGCTGAAAATAACAACAACAACAACAACATAGCCTTTAGTCCCAAGCTAGTTGGGGTAGGCTAGAGATGAAACTCATATGAAACAGTATAAAAGAGCATTAGAAAGGCCGAAGACAAAAAGATAAAGATAGGGTAGATAGAAAAGGAAACAAAGTCATGGTTCGAGGGCACGTTGATAGCTAGCCTCCATGCGCTCCTGTCCAAAGCTAAATCCTTGGAGATATTCACTCCTTAAGGTCTCTCTTAACCGACTCGTCCCAAGTCGGTCTAGGTCGACCTCTACCTCTCTTTACATTATCTACGCGCTCTAGAACTCCACTACGCACCGGGCGCCTCGGGGAGGCCTCCGTTGAACATGTCTAAACCATCTCAACCGATGTTGAATCAATTTCTCCTCGATAGGAGCCACCCGACCCTATCCCGAATATCTTCATTCGAACTCTATCCCTTCTAGTATGCCCGCAAAAACCAACGCAACATACGCATCTCGATCCACCTTTCGGTTCTTGGGCGTGTCGCCTTTTTGTAGGCCAACATTCAGCACCATATAGCATCGCCCGGGCGAATCATTTGTCCTATAGAACTTCCCTTTCGGCTTTTGTGGCACCCTCTTGTCACATAGGATGCGAAGCTTGACGCCACTTTAGCCAACTCTTTGTGATTCTATGTCTAACATCTTCATCAATGTCGTCATCCTTACGTAGCATAGATCCTAAATACCGAAAAGTTTCCTTCTTGACCACCACTTGTCCATCCAGGGGTAACGTCCCCATCCTCGTGCCTAGTCGGGCTAAAGTCGCACATCATATACTCGGTCTTGGTCCTACTCGGTCCCGAACCCTTTCGACTCTAGCGTGTGCCTCCACAACTCCAACTTCCTATTTACCCTGCTCTACTCTCGTCCACTAGCACCACATCATCGACAAAGAGCATACACCAAAGGATATCACCCCCGTATATCCCTTGTGACCTCATCCATCACCGAGTAAATAAATAAGGGCTCGGTGCTGACCCTTGATGTAGTCCTATGTTAATTGAAAAGTCACCGGTATCGCCATCACATGTTCGAACACATGTCGTCGCATCCTTGTACATATCCTTGATGAGAGTAATGTACTTAGTTGGGACTTTGTGTTTTTCCAAAGCCCACCACATGGCGTTTCTCGGTACTTTGTCATACGCCTTCTCGAGGTCAATAAAGACCATGTGCAAGTCCTTCTTCGCTCCCTAAATCTCTCTATCAAGCTGTCGTACTAAGAAAAATCGCCTCCATGGTCGACCTCGGGCATGAACCCAAATTGGTTTTGGGTTACACTTGTCGACCTTCGTAGGCGATGCTCGATAACCCTCTCCCAAAGCTTCATCGTATGGCTCATCGGCTTAATCCCGGTGGTTAGTTAGTACAACTTTGAACATCTCCCTTATTCTTGAAGATTGGTACTAATATACTTCGCCTCCACTCTTCGGGCATCTTGTTCGACCGAAAAATGAGGTTAAAAAGCTTATTTTCATCAAAGCTGAAAATAATCTAATTAAATCTTGATAACATGAATTTACATTGAAAATGATTTTTTGCACAGGCTCCATGTCATCCTATAACTTTCATATTTTCTTCATAGCTTAAAAGTGTTGTACATCGGTGATTTCGCTAATATGCGGCAACTCAGTTTGTGGAGCGAAGCATACAGTAAAATCCACTGCACCTAAGTATAATCTACCAACAGGGGGAAAAAAGGACATACTTTTCAGCATGTGTTCTGCAAAGCTGCAAGCAGAATGAGTGAAATGTGCTTATTACAATCTCCTTGGCAACTGCCTTTCCCACCACTTTTCCTATCCGATCTCTCATTTTCGAGGCAGCAGCCGTGGTAAATGTCATAGCAAGAATGTTCGATGGTGGAATTCCCTAGTCAATAGGAGATATGTGACTATGTGAGCTTCAAATGTTATTAGATACCACTTATGTAGTGATTATACCAAACATAAAACCATACCTCTTTGAGAAGTGTGAGCACCCTACCAACCATTGTAGAAGTCTTGGGGTGATGCCAATTATAGGGGAGAGTCAGTATATTCAAAAGCATGGTAGTCACAAGACAACAGAACAATAAAGCTCAAATTAAATTTAAATGGCGCTGTTCTGTAAAATCTAAAACCATAATGCCTGTGAAATCACCCACAGATATACAAGAGATGCAACAATTTTGGGCATATCACAAAGTTTCATTTGCATATTATCATAAAAACTAATATTAAAATTTTCTTAAATGAAAAGAGAGATACAGACAACAAAACATGGTGTTCAGTTCTTCTGCAGCCTTCTTATTGTTTGGAACAATAAATCCCTGGCAATGTACTTTATTACTTTTTAGTATGATTGGTCACGGTGAATCACATCATTTGGATTTCGATAACATTTGGAATCAGTATTTACTTGTAGCAGCTACAAGAACAAAAGGTATGGATTTTTAGATGTTCACATATTATTACTCTTGATACGTTAAAATAATTTCCACAGATATTTCAACCCAAGGCTTCATCAGGTTGACCAAGGTCGAACCTTGTAGAAAATATTGAATTAGAGTTGTGCTTTTTGAATAAAAAGCAGGGGAAACCTTCTATCTACAAAAATATTGAATTAGAGCAATCCATTGCAGCAAGAGTTACCTCCATATGTCTAAAATATTGGACGGTAAGAAACTATAATAAATATTAAATACACATGCTGAATACAAGTATATATACCTTTCCACTTCCTGGACCAGCAACAATCATTAGTGGAACAGCCACGTCACTACAAGCAGCCTCCTTCTGCCTATCATTCAAGGAGTGCAAATATTCATAGTACTTTTCTGGAGCACACACTTCATCTTCCTCCTTTTCTAGTTCCATATCTTGATGCTCCTCCTGGCCCTTAGCAGCAGACATATCAGCATGCCCCTCGTGGATGGCGGCATCAAACTCCCCAAAGTGTGCATCGACAAGCTAAATATATCCCAAGAGAAAAAGAATCAAATGGACTCAATTAGAAACTTCATTCCAGACCATCACTCAGTACAAATTTTTATTTTGTACTGATCCTTATTTCAGACACATGAAACAAGAACTGCCCGGCATCATACGGCTATTTGGCATTCCATTGTCTGAAGAAAAGGCTATACCTCTCCACCCCCTTTGCAATGGAAATTACTGGGGAAACTGAAGGAGAAGGATCACCACACGATGCTACCAATCCATCTTTCTCCTCCACCCCCTTGAGCACCTCCTGATACTTGGCATGAGCTTTGGTATTGTGCTCCTCACTAACGGCATTGATCTTCCAGAATGCATCTTCAAACTAGATTCATCTCAATAGAAATACAACAGAGATTTAACACAAATTTCTCTTACAAACCAGGCACATCAACACAGTAGCATTTCAACTTTTCAAGAAACAATGAATCCCAATTTGTCCATGTTCATTTCCTATCTTCGCCACACACAATAAACATGAATTTGCTATGCTTCAGGCTTCACAGACATTTCCTAACACCTTTTTCAGTTCATGAAACAAAAAAATTAGAGAAGTTACTCTGAAGCACTCTCCTAACTTTAGGATTCTCCCCAATATATAACAATCCCATGCACCATACTCCATACAAGAACTTCCCAATTTCCTTCTCTGATTCATGGAATCTGAAACAAGCATCATGCATACAAAATATTCACATACCTCCACACCCTCCGATGTGATGGAAATAGCAGGGGGAAGTGAAGCATCACCGCAGGACAGCACCAAGCTATCCTCCTCATCCTCCGCGTCATCCTCCTCTTCTTCCTTCGCCCCCTCTTTGCTCTTGGCAGCAGACTGGGCATCACACTCCCTCACAGATGGCGCTCACCTCCTCCCAGAAAGCATCGTCAAGCTAATTACCGTCCAAATGAGAGAGCAACAATGTGAGTTCCTTTTTCCAAAATTGACACTAACAGGCGCCCCCACTTCAAAGCAAAACCCCAGTTAAACAAACAGTATTCCCTGCCTTGGCTCTCCATATTTTTCCTTAGAATCTGAATATCCAGCATTTGTAAATGAAATACACCCGCAGGATTCCTGGCCCCATTTCCAGGCACTTCAATGAAACAAGAACCTTACCGTTGCTATCTCTGTTCCGGCGGCGTCAATCGCACCCGCTGCCGCCGCGAGCGGCGTTTCGCCCGTCCCCTTATGCTCCTCCGCTGGCTTCTTCTCCTTATCCGCCTTCTTTGCCGTGGACCGCGCATGCTCTTCGCAGATGGCGTCCACCTCCCGAAAGAATGCCTCGTTCATGTCGTCTTCGTCGTCGTGAGGAAGGAACCCGCAGGGCCTGGAAGCCTTCGGGAGGGGAGTGGTATACCCGTACCCACCCCGCTGCTCCAGCGCGTTGCCAGTGATGTCGACGAGCGGCCGGCGCGGCGGCGGGCATGGGGATGGGGATTGCAGCGGGCGCTTGCGGGGGAGGAGATGGGAAGGATTGGAGGCGCCGCTCGGGTAGAGCGGGAGAGGTGAGGCATTCTCTTTCCAGTGCGACATGGCCGCCCGCCGCCGCCCGCCGTCGGCGAGGGTTTGGTTGCAGTGGCGGATGCGCGGGCACGCGGCGTTTTCTCCCTTTTGAAAGTGGTTTCACATGGTCTGGGTTGGAAAGTCTGAGATTTTTTCTGCGTTCATATAGCGTATATTTATCAAATTCTGTATTGAGTCTTAAAACAATTGATGCCCAAATTACTGAGACATGTGCTGCCCATAAATCACGGGTAGTCTGCAAAACCTCGAATTTATTATACTAGAGACAACTCATATAAAAGGCGACTTCATACAACCCGCCAACAGAGAGTTCGTCGGTAAGTTATTTAATGTTTTGCATGTTAATATCAACTACAAATGTATTTTTATATACCATTATGTGGCTATTTGTTGATATAATAATATCAAGCATAAATAATAGATACATGATTACAATAATCCTTTTTAATTTGCCTATGTGTTAGGCGAGCTTTGGTGGTCAAATTTCTACCAAGTGCCTTTATATAGCTTGGATTAGGGTTGTTCAGATTCACATGCGCACTATCGGAGCTCTTCTGCTCCTCTTGTTCTTTCAAAAAAAAAAAAACATGTGCACTACCATCGGTTACCACTAATTCACATACAGCACTACCATCAGTTCACATTCACATTCAGAGGCATCACAGTTCACATAACGGTTCACAGAAAATAGATAAGAATGCATTCAACACTAGAATGAATTCAACAATGCATTCAACACTAGAATGAATTCAACACTAGCATACAGATATAAGATAACATCAAACGATGGAGGGAATGGGTATCCATCCATAGGCGGGGGGGTTTGCATCCGTGTGAACCGGCAATGGTGGTTTGGAAGGGTTCTTTGCCGCCATTGACCCACCACCGCGGCCGAGAGAGCGGGGCAACCCACCACCACGACCGAAGGGGAGAACTGTTGTCGCCGACCCGACACCTCATCCCGCTGTGGACATATCTCAACACTCAATCCGGTGAAAATCCGGCGAGGAGAGTTGGAGATTGGAGGAGTGGGAGATTTGGAAAGAGGGCAGCGCCTATATGTTGGACGGACCTGGATTTGGCAAGCAAATCTCCCCCGCAACCACAGCGTCGCCTCGGGAGGACGAAGTCGTACAACAGCGCCGAGCTCGATTCCGCCTCGAGCGGGTACTCCCCGTCGCCTCACCAAGCGGGGGGCTTTTATGCAAATGAACCATCACGGAGATGGGGCATACCGACAGGTTGTACATGCCCTAATATACTACCTCCATATCACAATTAGAAGACATTTAGAACAACGATTACACGGTCTCCAAAGCATAACTTTGATTTTTTCCTATAAAAATAATTATTGTAAGGTTATATATGTGTATTTTTATGAAAGAATTTTTTTAAGATAAATCTATTGATATAATTTTTACATTTCCAAAACTCAACAATTAAAAGTTATTCATAATTTATATTCTCAATGTTTGACCAAAATCTTTTCCAAAACGTCTTCTAAAAATGATACAAAGAGAGTATGTAATTAACATTGTTCGTGCCACTTGGCTACAAATGATACCTCACTCCTTGTGAAACAAATGAACTGAGATTTTACCATTCTTAAACTTGGGCAACCGTGAAATTTGTGCAATTAGATTTCTATCCATTCCTATAGAACCTAATGCACGTTTATAAATCTCTTCTCTATCTCTATCTCTACCACTAATAATGCACTATTTGTAAATTTTGCTAAGACCACCCTACAAACAGTCCACCACAGTCATAATCTCTCCTAAGTGTACTAAAAAAATATACACAACTATAGCTAACCATTTCAAATTAATGAGCAAGATTCACTCTGCCATATCCTTTCTCTTGCTTACTCACATCTAATGGACAAAATTGCTTGAACGGTCCTCCTCCCTTATCCCTCCTCCCGCCCCGGGGGCTGGGGCCGCACCCCCCCACTCATCTCATCCCGCGACCTAGAAACATGTGCGCTACTCTTCTCCCAAATGTTTGTATCGCGACTTCTCTCCCTATCCGACTCCTCACTTGCAAGCACCCCTACGCCTCTCAAACTCTCTCAATGTGCTATAGGTGAGAGAGCGAAAAGGAGGCGGTCTGTTCCATGTGCTCCTACCGGGCGAGAACATTGGTCCTCTCCACTTCCGATGGCCATCTTGGTGTTGGAAGTGAAGGAATTGGTGGTTCTCTACGTCGCGTGGTGTAGAATAGGTCATAGTATAGCTAGGTTTGGGTGTCCAGCGATAGCAACAACGATGCCATGGAATAAGGTCCTCTCGAGTTCTCCCTTGTCTCAGTGGTGCTCCATTTTGGCGCCACCGCCGAGCTTGTGGAGGTGAAGTCCAATTCCATCGGGCCGTGTACAGGAGTGGTTGGTATCTCGACGTCTCAATGTGGCGGTGGTGTCAACGGTAATTTCTGTTAAGGATGCAACGACGGCCGAGGGTGGAGCGGTAAGAAGGGGAGTAGATTGAGCTATAGTAAACATGTGCTAGTAACGAATTCATTAGTCTTAATAAATTCGTTTCACAGTTTACATGTGAGTTTTGTAATTAGTATCCAAACACCCCTTCCAACATCCATGAAACATCTAATATGACTAGGGATGAAAACGGTCGGAAACGATCGGAAGGAGGCCAAATCACTTTCACTTTCATTTTCTTTTCTCGAAAACAAAATCGATATGATATTGTTGGAAACAATTACGACGCCGGTATTCCGGGAATTTCGAAAACGATATAGTCGGTCGGAAAATAAAGCGATAACGGTCGAAATCTATGATAATGGTATCCTCAAAAACGATAAACACACCAAACTGTAGGAAATGAGAAGAGCCATATAACTCGCAACATCACCACAGTTCTTGACAATGACACAAATAAACGATTAAGGTCTAAGTTGACTTGACATAGCATAGTGATAAAAACATGAATTATTAAAGTTCCTTCTTAAGTAGAGGTCATCTATAACCCCTCAGCAAAAGGGGAACCCAAAGTAGAGAGTTCTCTCGACAAGCCGGGCGACACGTAGGCAAAGCATCGGTTACCATCCGTTTGTTCCTGCTTACGAAGGAGAAAAAAAAAAAATTTTGTCGCAGCTGGCGGCTTTGTTTACCTTTCCCAGCGTCGCCCGCATCCTCATCCCCCACGATGGTTTTCCGGGCCTTAGAAGCCATGTTCCGGAACGTGAGGAACGTGGTACGGAAACGTGGTGCGTGGTACGACATTTTCAAAAACTATGGAGCGAAGAGGGTATACGGCTTTAGCTTGTACCAAATCCAAATGGAACGCAGCGTACCTAATCTAGATGGAACGTGTTCGAACGTGTTCCCAAAATAAGGAACGTGTTCCCCTAACATTCCCAAAATGCAAGACGAGATGCTCAGATGGCTTCGCTTGAGCCTATTGCCCCGTTATCTCTTGTCGGCGAATGGATAGATCTCGGCTTAGTGTTTAAGACACTCGATGACGCGATGCAGGACGCTTCAACAGCTCAACGTTCGCGTATATTTGGGACTCTATGTTCCGGTTGGTCGTGATCCCGAACGCGTGCCCATCGTGATTGGGAACGACGTTCCATTGTTGTTCCACCACGAACCGGAACGTCGTTCCCGGAACGGGGAACGTGGGCATGTTCCCGTTCCCTGGCTTCTAAGTTCCGGGCATTGAAATCGTCGGCCTCTTCCATCCCTCCCGTGCCCACGCCTCCGCCGCTCCTATACCCTGCCTCCAGCGTCGTACCACCGCCGGCGGCCCCTGACTCTCCGCCCCATCACTGCCGAGATCCGTATGCCCCTTCCCCGAGGTCGCCACAGAGGCACCGGCGCCGCCACGCCGCCACTTTGTCCCCGCAGCGTCGGATTCGCGGCGGCCTCTGCGTTTCCCAGCGCCGTGCGAATGGTGCTCCTTTTCCTGGGTACGGTGATCGTCGCCTTGGCCAGGCCCAAGGTGCTAGTCGAGGAGAACTTCCTGGCTCCAAAGAAAGAACCAGAGGTATACATACATATCCATCCATCCATTCCTGCTTAATCGGTGGTGGTGGTGGTGGTGATTGTGTTTCACGACGAGCGAGCCAAGAGTCTAACGGATTGTTTCCCTGATTTGATGATTGTCCCAGGTGGCGGCTCTGGACACGGAACTACAGCAGATGAGCGAGGAGAACCGGCGCCTAACAGAGGCGCTGGCGGCGGTGGCGTCCAAGTACGAGGCGCTACGGAGCCAGTACACGGAGATGGCGTCAGCCACCACCACCAACAACCCGTCGTCCACGTCGGAGGGAGGGTGTGTGTCGCCGTCGCGGAAGCGCAAGCAGAGCGAGACTAGCATGGACACCGCGTCGGCCCCACCCCCACCGCCGCACAGCAGCACGGCACGCACGCGCACGCGCACCTACACCCCACCAGCAGCAGCCGGCCGCGGACCAGACGGAGTGCATCTAACTTTCATTTTGTTTTTTTGTGTTGCAGGCCTCTGACAAAGTTCATGGACGAGTACTGATCTGCTTTTCATTCAGAAACAGCAAAGTTCATACATTGCTTGATTAGCGTATTTTTTATCAACTATCAACTTCAATGTGAGGGAACCATGCGATTTCCAGAGCTGTGCACAACGCACACCGTAAACAAAAGATTCAATGCAGATTAGTAGATCAATGCATATCTTCAAGTGATGCAAACTGCTACCACCTCAAGGCTTTCTGTTATGTGCAAATTGGAATGGTCATTGCATCACCTTGAATCTCTGAATCAATTGTGCAGCGTTCCCATTTTACAGGCTAAATTTACATAGAGGTGTACAAAAAGGTGATTACTATGCTGTCAGCCTCACTTTTCAGCTCATTGAAAATCAGATCGGGCATGCTCCCAGCCCATGTCCCCTTTATTATGCAGTCACATATGAGTTGGAATGCTTCACATTTGGCCTACAATACAAACACTTTGCTTCTCTGTATCTGTATCTGCAATTTACCTTTAGTTTTAAGAAAATGATTTAAGGAAATAATAAATTGAAAATAACACGTTTCTTCATCCACGTTTATCTGCACCACTGAGTTCTACCTTTGTGCAATCTGTTTTAGACTTGGAACAGGCATGACTGTTTTATCTACAGCTAGGCATGCAGCTCATTTCAGTCACGAACTCACGATAGATTCATGGTACAAGTTTGCAATTTCATTTGTGACACTCCGGTGAACAGGCATGACTGTTTTATCTACAGCTAGGCATGCAGCTCATTTCAGTCAATAGATTCATGGTACAAGTTTGCAATTTCATTTGTGACACTCCGGTTCAGCGACTGTAGGAGAGTTAAATTCAGTGGAGTCTTCCAGCACTCCTCCCACCTCAAAAACTCATCACATGTTGCTGCATCCCTCGGGTACAAGAACATACAGATCATCATTCACACTGCTGCATCAACCAAGTACTGCATAAGTAAAGAAACCGAAACTGAAATAAGATATTCACGGTTCAGAGAAAAAAAGAGACTGCAGTAAGACAAGCACAATGACAAAAGTTACTACCAATCTCCAATTACGAAACTAAGAAATTGAGAGATTCAGACTGCATCTCCGTGCACAAGAAAATCGCCTAATTGTATACTGTAGAAATGCAGAAATGTCAAGACTGCAAAAGAGCAACGAAATTGAAGAGTAGCCATTACAGTCAGAGCAAAAAGTTCCTAGAAATTTAGATCACAACAGCCGCAGAAGAAAATATGGATGGAATGTGATAGCTACAGGAAGACACGGGAGCAGCAGGGGACATTGAATTTTTCCCAATTCAAAGGTGATCTGATCTCATCTCATCCAATCCAAACAGAAATATACAATGCATCGATCAGCTACTTGTCTATTTGTATCATTCAGCAGAATCGATCAACACCACCAACAAATTCAGAGGTGAGGACCAAAGGGGGTCACATCGATCTGAGAGCAATCATCAACGCAGTTACGCAGACGTGAGAATAGAGGTGAGGACCACAGGGATCGAGCAAATGCTTACCCACCCGGCGCTTGGATCTTGGAGGTTTCATGGCCGCCATCCCTCCTGCCTCATCTTGCTCCAGTGGACGAACGCCGAGGGCGGCGCCCGAGCGGAATACGGCGAGGAGGAGGGCGGCGCCCGAGCGGAGGACGGCAACGAGGAACGATGGACAGCGGCGGTCAGAGGAACGAGGACGAACGAGGGGCAGGGGGTAGCCCGCTGCCTTGAGCCCGGCCTCCGCCCATCGGCGGTGCCGGCGGTTCGCAGGACGACGGCGGTGAAACCCTAGAACAAGAAAACGCCATCTTTTTTAAAAAAAATTATTCATGGAAGTAAACGACATCTGACTATACTAATTGTATTATGCATCCCAATTATATTACTCAAAACATTATTTTGTATTTATGAAGTTACTGATTTACCCTTTATAATAAAAAGAACTACAAAAATGCAATTACCACCGAATCCTATTCCCCACATTTGCGGAGGCAATGGAAAGCGATTTTTGCTCATTTGGCCCACCGTCATAGACAGCAACAGAGGAGGCAATTTTTGCCTCCATTCCTTTGCCTCCTCGTTGCCTCCTACCTTTGTTGCCGTCGGATCGGCGTTTCTCGATGGATGCGAACCATTGAATTTTTCCCCAATTATTGTACTCCTCCGTTTCAAATTGTAGTTCACTTTTTGGGCTTTACAGATACATTGATTTTTCTTTATGCACTGGGGTTATACACTATGCCTAGATACACGTAAAAAGAAATGGATAAAAGCAAAAAAGTGAACTACAATTAAACGGAGGGAGTAGAAAATTTCTTTAAGAAAACGCTGGGATGCCAGAGTGCCTAATTAATTACTTCTAATGTTGCCTCTTGCCAAATTTTGCTTCCCGAATCCAATCGGTTTAGGACAAAAGAGGCTAATCCTGTAGAATTCTGACCTTTGTGCCCTATGTGACCACACCTACTTTCAGTTCTCTGTGTTTGCTATCATATATGCTTCTTCATTTAAAATCTGAATACGAAGTGCTTTCTTCCTCCTACTGTACTCAGGCAGGCCCGGTATTCTAGATGTGAGGCTTATCCTTCAAACCAATCCTCCATCAAGTTTGTCGGTATGACTTTTTAATGTTCCATCCCTTTACAGATCTGATGCAATCGAAGTGCTGAGGAAATCATAGTTGTATAACCATTGGTACACTCCTCAAGGTATGATCTTCCAAATCGATGTTTTGTTGTAAGCACGTAAGAGTGAAACATGGAAAATGGAGCTGGAGTTCTCTGCAATATGTTCCTGAAGATACTTGGCTGCTAGGCTCTAGAGCTAGATGTAAATAACTTTTCAATGTTTCTAAATGCAGGATGAAATGACAAACTATTGGTATTTTAGAAGACACTATTATTCGATTTTACTTCCTGGTCTGTTTCTTGAAGGCTCAGGTATCTTTCCACCTCTTTGCTTAATCCTGTTCTTGAAATGCTTCCTGGTATGTTGCATAAATTCCACTTTTTAATTTTTCTGTCGTGTCATCATTGACAGCCATGCTGCTAGCACATATGCCCCTTTTGCCAATGTCGTTGGCTACACTGAGAAGCACTTTCAAGAACAAGGCAGGCTTGATAGTTTCTTTTTTCCTTTGTTTTTCTATTAGTGTCAGATGATTTGAAATAAAACTGTGAGATTGCCGGCTACATATTTTTGTAGGCCGGCCTATTAGCATCTTTGAACCATCTATCAAATCTTTTTTTTATCTTGATATTCTCTTGCATACCCGGGGGTATTTGCTATATGATGAAAAATGTATGGCTTTAATTCAATTGCAATGTCCTACTGTACCATCAAGTAGTTGTTTTGAAAAAAAAATGGAAACTTTAATTCATTTGAAATGTTAACCATGGATGTGAAGTTTGTTCATCTTGGAGTTTAAACATAAGGTTAAATAATCGTTATGCCAATTAGTATATACTCTATTTCATGCATTCAAATTTGTTGTTACTAATCTGTATTTCCAACATGCTAAATTTAAGATACCCCAGCCGACCCGCCGCAACGTGCGGGGTATCCTCCTAGTTCCTATATGTGTACAATCCTTACCATATAGTTAGTTTCCAAAAAAATATTTGCCTTATGTGTAAGTTGGTGGTGTGTGCCTTTGATTCGGTAATCACCAACGGTAAATTACCGCTTAAATACGGGAATCTTCGGAAAAGATCGGAAAGAGGGCAAAATTGTTTCGGTTTCATTTCCATTTATTTTTACCATTATCATTTTCATTTTTCGGTTACCACTTCCATTTCCGTTTAGGCATTAAAATCGGAAAAAACTCAAAAACGACTTCGAAAAATCGGAAACTATCATTTTCGTTTTCATCCCTAAACATGACACACCAAAACTTTACACCCCTGGAACTAAACAAGGCTTGGCCCAATCGGTGGCTTGGTGTTGGCACGTCTCATTCTATGGTATTTGATCAAGAGAAATCCAGTGGTGACTCTGCACTGCATTACGGGACTGAATCACGTTGTTGAAGCACTCTGTTGTTTCTTTGCGGCATTGAAGATTGTTGCCTTGAAGATGGCTACGCCGAGCCCCCCCTAGCGCCATGATTCCCATAGAGCCTCTCTAAGCCCCCTACAAATTTGAGAAGGAATAAGGGAAGGAGGGGCGGGATGAGGAAGAAGAGCAAGCATCCCTTGCTGTTAATCCTACATCGGTCACTGCTCTCTTGACCATTCATTTGATGACTGATCCGATCAATGATCGGACCACAGCAAGTTTTATTATATAGTTGCAGTTGATGTGCCGCATTGCATACAAATTACCACTAGCATAATCTCATTCGACAGTCATCACTATCCCAACCTGTGAAAGTTAGGGCGTCCACAATTTGCTAGCTATTGTCATTTCTCCCAACGCTCATCCTTGCCCTAATTTAGCCCGGTGAGGATGGTAAGTATTGCTCCCAGTTGTTAGACGCAAGGCTGAGTTTCGCCAGCAACGCACGACCTTCGGCTTGCTTTCCTCACTCTCGCGAGGCTGCTCGGGACGACCGACCTTTGGCTTTGTCATGCTCATCGTTTGTGCAATGAAACATGAAAGAATAGCTTTCGTTCCCTGGTGACCTTTGGCTCAAAAAGTGACCTTCGGCGGACTCGGGCATGAAGAACAAACGATTGCTTTGTATCACTCCACACTCCCGCACAAACCACCTCCGCTCGTTCATTTATTTTGCTGCTTATCTCAAAACACACGTATCGTATAGTAATAAACACGTCCGTACCACAATAACACATGATGGCACATGTAATGGGGGTGAGTTTTAGTGTTTTTCCCAAGCTACAAGACCCAATTTACTACCGCCACAGATGAGCTCTCTAAAGTCCAGGAATTGATTCAAGATTATATTTCTCCGATGTCGTCAGTCCGTTATCCACCCCTGGTTGGATTCTTGATTGCTCCAGAGCATTTAGCGTCTGAAGGTACGAATAGGAGGTATTCCGAATGGGAGGCGGGGGGCTTGGATTGCTGATTTTGCTTGCCAGGAAGCGCCTGATGAGCCCTCTAAGGAATGGAGCCATTGTGTCTGGCTCGTACTCCAGAAAATACATGATTCCTCCCGTACACATGCAGAAGAGAGCCACCTGCAAACATTACCCCAAGTTTTTACTGATTTTGAAAAATGTTGGCGCATGCTAGATTGGCGGATCCAGGATGCTAAGAGAGACTTTATATTGAAATGAAAGGTTTACAAAGAAAAAAAAACATATACAAGATATACTTCAAAGGCTCAAAGCCCAAACATCAAAAGTTGAGACCCCTAACTTTGTATTGTCTGCAAGGCCAGAAATAATTACCATGGTCTGCTGTAATTTTGGGAAAAACAGTCAGCTCAGAGTTTCTTTTCGTACTCATCTGAGTCTAGATCAAGCCAAAATAGTTCAAACATGAAAGATCCATCTGGTTTCTAAAAAACAAACCAGCAGCAACTGCAAAATTTGAACGCTACTCAATGCACAAATTTGCATTGTTGTATAACATTTTGTCACATTTAAATGTTTCACTTCCTTGCACTCTATTTTTGTAACAAAAATGAATTTAACACGCATTAAAATATTTTCGAACTCAACAAGGTGGTCAACAAGTAACCATGAAGCAATAACCATGCCAGTGTGCCGCTACATTCAACTAGCATTTAATTGGATCTTGCCATACAAACACCAGGAACTATTACGGGACAATAAATCACTATCTAAAGCTACTAGCGTAAAAAAAGTGTGCCTTGATCCACCATGTGAATTGCACAGATTTTTAAACAAAAACCAAGGGATCACTACAAGTTACAACTATTTTTTTTTTTTTTTTTTAAAAAATTGTAGTTAAAACTAACTGTGCCTTGCCTTGGGGTGCTTTAAGCGTTATTCACCCTCTGCAGAAGAGGTGGAGCAATGTGCCAATGACACACTACTTGGCTCATAGCAGAGGAGCACACTGCCCATAACTGCTTCAAACAAGATTCTGTACTACACAGGATCCTTTGTGGTCATAATGGCAAGCAACATAACGTGCTCTATCACAAAAATTTCGAATCCATTTGAGAAGAGAAATGATGTTCACTTTGACTCTTGGATTACACTGAATAAAATTAAATAACTAGATAACAGATTGCAAAGAAGTGAGGGGTGAATGGGCAAAATTACCTCAGCATTTTTAATATTTGGGAGCAAGTGGCGGTTGATCAATATATTCCATAGAGAATCTCCAGCACGGGGAAGCACATAGAGGGCTAGCTCAGCCCTTCTAGCTTTCTTTTCCAAAAGAATTGAAAGACCCGACATCAAACCAGCAAACCAATACACAAGTTTGTGGTCTTTGTTCGCAACTTTTCGGTGCAAACATATAGCAGACTACAACCATGCAAGAACACAATCAGAATCATGAAATTATTACGTGTGAAGTAATGTATGCTAATATGTATGATTACCTGGAATATAGTGACAAAGGCAGACAAAAAGGTGGTGGAGCGAACTGCACCCACAAGAGCACGCCAACAAGTTGCCGTTGGCGATTCCAAGAACTAATGTTTTTATTAAAAGGATTGCATGAGTCAGTGACGTGTACATCAGCAGTAAGCAAGACTACATATGGCAAATGGCTATATACTGGTTTCATTTAGTTGTAAGCGCTTGGGAAAATATTTCCATTGACAGAAAAAATGGTGCAAGCATATTGAATGTAGCAAAATTCAAGCATGTTACGAAAGCACATTAAAAATATAGTGGCACAGTATAACTGTAATCATGGCGAGATCAGTTTCTGCTTGAAGCGTAGTTAGGTTAGAGAGAAATAAGTTGCACGCAAATAATAGCAAGGACAACCAGTAGCTGAATCTTAAACAGAGTAATAAAGAAATAAAGTGGCTAGTAAATTACCTTTTGAAGACGTAGAACAACAAAGGGCACAAATGTCAATGAGAAATATAGAGGGAATGTTTTCTTGAATGTTGATGAAACAACATTAACATTTTGAGCCAAGCATGATGCTCTGTCAGGATGAATCACAGAACACGGAATAATGGATGGATTTGTTGTTAAATTTATTAAATCCAGATTCCTCTTGTTTGATAGATAGGCTGAGAGGGCAGTTAGATCCACAGGACCACCTCTGCAGCATTCTCTGACAGCCTTGTAGACAGGTTCTGCTACTGGTCCTGTCTTAAGGATAAATTCTTGATACGACTTAGGCAAGCTTTCAGGCCTCATAACAAAAGCATACATAACCTGGAAACATAATCCTGGTGATTACACAAGTCTTTCCCACCATAACAGAATCATATATTCATATAAAAAGCAAACTATAGTGTTAGGTAGCTTCATTATGTTACCTGGGCACATGCCAATGAAAAAAGCAATGCATCTCCATGTCTCCAATGGCTTCCCCAAAAATGAAATTTGTTCTTTGATTTTGCAGAATTATATGCACTCTGCAATTATTAAGCAGTAATAAATCAACACTTCCTGTATAACTGGTTCTATAGTTCTATCCATTTTCTCCACATGAACAAACTGTTTAACTGTTAATGACCTGAGCAAGCCTTGCTAGAAGATATAGAGAAAGAGTACGCCTCCTACTTGAATCATCCAGTGCTAGTATGGCCAATCCTGCCACCGAACCTGCTAATATTCTGCTCCATCATGCCCTTCAGTTGAGTTATGGATATGATTTGAGGAAAAAAAATATAGAAAATAGCCTAGTATAGACTTATTGGTGACTACCCAAGGTTAAGCCCTGGTTAGATGCATAGTTATATAACGAAAAAAAATTCTAACAAACCACAACCATAGCTGTGTTGAAATATAGGCAAGGAGTCATATCATATAGGCACTTACGCATTGTACGGTGTCTCTTTTTTCCTAAATCTCCTAAGGAAACATCGAAGTGCATGATATGATCCAGTGAATCCGCCAAAAAACAACCCTACCCGGCAAGCTTCCTCTCTTACTATAAGATCTTTCTCCGAAACCAGTTGCTGTAAATCAAAATGTATTCAAATGAGCATACTTAATTAAAATAAAGAAACATGGAGATAGGGAGACATTAGTTGTGGGATAATATTTGTAAATAATGAACCAGTAGGTCAGACAGCAGTGGCTGGACAGTATTTGTTTGGAATGACGGGTGGACAGCCTCAAGGCATGAAATAGACCAAACCAATGCATACCATGAGACCTTCTATAGACATATATCAGTCAAAGCAACCAATTCAGCTCTGGCATGTAGTGCCTACTAGAATATGCAACTACAAATGCTGCAACAGCTGGCTCAAATACTTTAAGTTTTCCCAGTTCATTATCACCGATGGTTCAATCTAATAAGCATTGAGAAAGCGAAAGCTGTAACATCAGCAATAGCAGCGTGTAAACATGAATCTGGCCTCCGCTCAATTCCTTCTCATGACATTTTCATCAGGATGCAAAATTGCCAGTTCTACTCCAATCAACCAATGAAACCAAGGGTAATGAATGTGCATAATCCATTCCCAAGCTCAACTAAATTCCCGCAGCCTATTAATCTGCCATCCCGTCCGATCTAATTACGCCGCGATGAGAAGTAACAGGAGGGGTTACCTTAAGGTCGAGGAGCGAGCCATAGGACCTGCGGCGCACGAGCTTGAAGGCGCGGAGGAGGATGCCGATGCCGACGCGGACGCCGTACGAGAGCAGGAAGCTCTGGCACAGGTTCCCCGCGGCGTGCGCCGCGCACGACTCCCCGTCGTGGCCGCACCCCCGCTCCCCTCCAGCTGCTCGTCCCCCTCTCCCTTACCGCCGCCGCCGCCCTGGTGCCGGTGGAGCTCCTCGATGGCTTCCCGCAGCCGCTCCTCCGCCTCCCGCAGCCGCCGGGCCGCCGCCTCGGACACCGGCGGCTGCTGGTGCTGATGCGCTGCCGCGGTGGGTGGAGGCGGGGGAACCGCTGGGCGCGGGCCCAGGGTTGGCTCCGCGCCGGCTGAGAGGTCGAACGACGGCGTCGAGAGGAACGGCATCGCCGGCGAGCTGCCGCTCGGACCTGAGCCTGGGCCGGACCGGGCTTGGACTCAGGGGTGGCGGGGTCCCTTCGCTTCTGTTCCGAGGCCGCTCGCTTTCGTGGCCGGTCGTCGCGCTCCGAGAATTAGCGGATGATATATCTTCACAATTTCTTTTGATGATTTTGCTAAAGTGGCGGGGTCGTTACGGATACGGACAGTACGCCGGCATGGCATTGGCCACGGCACGGGACGGGAACGGATCAACGGAATTGTAGGTTACGCTGTCGTCTTGTGGACATACCGGAGCAAAGCCATTGAAACTTGATGAAAGATGGACAAGATGATGGATGTCTTTCATCAGTTAACTAGCACATCAGGACCAGAGTACTTTAGGTTCCATTAAAAAAAAAGTGCTCAGTTCATCGTAGACCAAAAGTCCATTGTTTGTGGTCAAAATATGTGGGCACTTATACGAAGCATGACATATACCACCATATGGTTGTGTTATCTACTAAAAAAAATTGTGATACTACATCATGTATCTATTAGAAATTGCATGCCACATGCTCTTTTGTTTGGCAACTTTGTCTTGCATTATTCCTTTCAAGTCCTCATTTTCACTTGCCAAGACAAGTATTCATGTATGGCTATTAAATTTTTTTGCTCTTAACAGACAAAAGGCTTACAAAACTGGTCAAAACCTGTAGTCACACAATATAGTTATTGAACCTCGGGTGTATTTGTCTCATTAGAAAAATATATCCCCTAAGGTCTAAGGAGCATTATAGTTATTCATGTAACACGATTTAATACTCATATTTTGATAGCTTTGTGATAATGGGCATTCTTTACTATTAGTTCTCAAGTCGTTTTAACATAAGTTAATTTAACACGATTAGTTATGAAGTCGTTTTGACAAAAGTTAATTTAGAAGCGTTTAAATTGGCAAAGTATTGAGTTCATTAAAGTGCTTTGCCAATAAAATTCTTTTTCTTGAAGCTAGTGGTTTAACTAATTGTTTTCCCCGTTGCTTGGGCTTCGGTCACTGCTGCTTTAGCCTCCTCAGTCCTCAGGCCAACATGCCTGCTCTTGAGAGATAAGGTGGAGAGAGAAAAGTAGAGATAAGGCAGGCAAGACTATGGCGTTGGAGATAATTGTGGAGAGGGAAGAAGTATAGAGAAAAACAAGGGAAAAGAAAAATTAACATATGTATTTGTATATATGTTTTATAAATCTAATCTCCCACTATAAGTTGCATCTCAACGTACAAAACTTCTATACCATTTCTCATTAACTATCTACATCGCCTTTTTCCTTGAGTTGGTAATATTTCCTCCTCCAACTAAATTTAGGGGTTGGCGGGGGTGAAATGATGGGTATGGGCTGCCACCAGAGTTGCGACTAACGTGGTTCATTGAGGAAGAAGTGTAGTTGAAGAAGACAGCATTGGTAGAAGATAAAAATCATACGCTGGTACTGTAGCGACATGCTCATTAGTGATGAGGGTAAAAGAAGATGCGACATAAATCTATGGCTAAAGAGTTAGCGGTTACAACTTACGGGTTGTTTGGTTGGTGGGATGATGTGGTTCATAATCATATCACTATTTTGGTGTAATAGAATAAGTTGTTTAACCATTTCATTCCTCACAAGTTAATAATTAGTATCAGTATGAGAAATAAGATTATATCATCAAATTTGAGAAATAAACTCACGATGCATACAAGTTGATTAACTCGGTTACAACTTACAACTCGTCGGACGCGACACGGTCGAGAGGCCCAATAGACACTGGCCGGCCGAAAAAGGAAAACTATCGGGAATCATCGCGTCGACCACCCCTCGAGATGGGCCGGCCCAACATGGCCCAGGACGACGACGACGACGACGACGACGGACGCGGCGATGTCGTCTTCTTCCTCGCGCCGCGTCGAGCTCGCCGTCATCGTCTTCCTCCCCGCGCCCCACGGCACCAGCTCGCCACCGCCTCCCCGCGCGCCACCCCGCCTCCAGCGAACCTTCGCCAGCACGACGAGGGTGACCCTCACACCGCACGCACCAGAGGGCTCTTCATGGCCGCCGCCGCCGGCACACGCTGCCGAGACCCCACCGCCGAGCCCACGTCCCAGTTCTTCGTCGACGCTGCCCATCCGTACGCAGTCGCTGCAGCCACCGCGCTCACCTCCCACCGCACCAAGTCCAAGTGGTCCCACCTCTCTTCGGTCCCCGTCCCTTCCCCCTCCCGGCCTCCGCCGCCGCTGCCGTGCTCCTCCTCCTCCGCCACCGACCGCACACCGCGCTCCGCTTCCACGACTTCGCCCTCCGCCGCCTCCTTCCCTCCCGCTCCCCCCCCCTCTCGTCTTCTCCGCCTCCGCAGCCCACGTCGCGGCGGCCTCCCGCCTCCGGGGTGCCGCCCTCGCCGTCCTCGCCTCCGCCTCCCGCCACTACTCACCAGCCCAGATCTTCAACGCCCTTGCCGCCACATACCGCCGCTTTGCGTCCGCCCCATTCGTCTTCGACCTCCTCCTCCTCGCCTACCTCCGCTCCCGCCGCGACGCCCTCGCCGCGGCCTCCGTCGCTCGCCGCATCCTCGCTGCCGGCGCCCGGCCGCTCCCCTCCACCGCGGCGGCTCTTCTTCGCTCACTCCCTTCCGCCACCGCAGCCCTCGACATGTACCATCAAATCTACACGCATCCAAGTCCACGGAGCAATCACCTCCTCCTGCCCACCGTTCACACCTTCAATTCCCTCCTCCTTGCTTTCCACCGCGAAGGCAAGTGTGATGGATTCAAGATTGTGCTCCAGGAAATGGGAAAATATTCCTGCAAGCACAACGTGTGCACCTACAGCATAATGATGGCTGAGTACTGCAATGGCGGACATGTGGAGAAGGCACGGGCACTGTGGGATGAGATGATTCAGGAAGGGATCCAGCCTGATGTAACTGCGTACAACACAATGATTAGTGGGTATTGCCACGCTGGGGAGGTAGGGATGGCAGAGGAGATGTTTAAAAATATGTTGATGGGTGGGATTGATCCAACTGCCACGACGTTCGAATGGTTGGTTAGAGGGCATTGTATGGCACGAGATGGTGAGGCAGCAATGCTTGTGCGTGCAGACATGAAAAGGAGGGGGTTTGGGTTGGCGCCAGAGGTTGTTGAGGAATTGTTGGATGGATTATGTCAAAATGGGAGGGTTGAGGATGGCTTGGGTGTTTTGCGAGAGGAGATGAGGAGGGAAGAGTTTGAGCCAACTCGGAGGAGTTACGAGGTGCTGATTAGGGAGTTTTGTGATGAAGGGGAGGTGGAGGTGGCAATCAAACTCCAAGCAGAGATGGCTGGAAAAGGATTCAATGCTGGCAGCGAGGTGTACCATGCATTTATTAGTGCCTATGAGAAGTCTGAAAACTATGAGATGGTGGAAAAATTGAGGAAGGAAATGGCGGTGATGGGCACTTAGGATCTGATATTTGGCTTGGATATACAGCCATGCATGGATTTCAACCTCAGCTCATTGCAGTTGAGAACTCTGGTAAATCACCTAACTATCTTTACATCATTCATCTTCCTTTGATTAAGTTGCTTAGTTTAAAAACAAACCATTTGTTTTCTTGAATTTGTTTATTCGTGCAGTTTTTGTTCTTTGTTTTGCATTGCATATTATAACCATTTATCTCAGAAAATTTGATGTCTAGTCTTGAAACTTGAAACTTCAAATCATCCGAATTGGTGCTAACTTGTTCTCTAGTTGAGAGGTGTGTAAAGCTTAATTGTTTCAAACCAATGCTAACAACTGGTGTGGAAACATCATGTTAGAGGATGCATTAGTTCCATATCCTACCCAATCACATTCATCTAAATGTAAGCGTCTGTTGTAGTTGTGTGGTTGGCATGAATGTTTATACCAGTAAATTGTGATTCATAGATGATGAACAAATAACAAACACTTAAACAATATAAGTTTGGTGCCAAATGCTATTTCAGACAATACCTAAATGTTACAGCACTTAGTTCTGATTCATGTAGGATATCTCAGAAAAGCTAGTAAATTATGTAGTAGTTGAAATATAATTCTCAATATCATATGCTAAATGCCCTTTCTGGTTCACTTCTCCATATCTTTTCCAACTGCCCCAATTGCAAATTCATTAGCCAAAGGACCCCAGTAAAGCTATAAGCCTATAACTGCTGCCAGTAACCTATTTCACTTTTCCTCCCAATGGCATGGATCACAACAGCATATATACTGCAGTTGTGGTCAGGTTATGGCTGCCAACTCATTCCAGAGTGATGCAACAAATTCTGAATTGGATGAAGGAGTTCGCTCCTAGCAATATCCTGATGTTGGAGAAATATGACTGCCTGATATGCATTAGGATAGTGTCTTTAATAGATCTCTTTTGTGCCTTTTGTTTGGTGAACTGGTGTCCGCAATCTGTTCAACTCTGTAAACCTTTGCTTTTTCATAAAAGCAGAGATACTCTCCTTAAAATAAACTCAGTCCAGAATGGTGATATATGATTGATCCCTGGAGTTTATAAGGTCAGGTCCAGGTGTCCAGCTAGAGACTTTTCAATTTGCTGTTTGGTTTGAGCTTGTTAAAGCTCAGTAACTAACTATATTGTGGTTGTCTTGTTTGCCTCGTAACAAAATCCTGAGAACAGATTGAGAATTAGTAGATAAGTACTTAACTGCAAAACTTCTATTGTTGGAATTGATTTCCAGTCTCTAGCAAAGTAGCAATAGCTGAGAGAGCTAAACTTGAGCTATTGTGTAATCGAAAATGGAGGCACCATTGCGGCCAAATTGCAGCCAAACTTAGCAGCATATTCCACTGGCATAGTGGTAGAATAAGTCCAATCATGTATGCATCGTATTATGTCAGTTAAATGTCTTTAGTGATAATGGGCAAAAGTGTGGCTTTATGTGGTGGTCCCCACACCATATTCCCGATTTTTATCAGAAACCATGTAGTGCTGGCTAATTTTGTTCTAGAGTGACTTATTTGAATAGACATATTGGAAATTCTATCATCATGTAGTTTACATGACATGTTGTTGATATGGAAGGATCATATGTTCTTCCTGCAGACAGCACAATGGAAAGCACAGGACAAGCAGCATCTGTTCCCCAGGTAAATCGTTCTCTTCGCCAACAACCTTGTGAGAGGGTTCTCAGTTGTGGTGTTGCTGAATAAGGGGTAAATGACTAGATGAGGGAACTGGGCATGCTCAGCTTTCAGGTAAATCGTTGTCTTCAACCCCATCTTTTTACCTTATAGAACCCCACAATCTTCTCTTGGCATGTCCTTAGTTGTTACACATCTAAGTAAAATACTAACCTCAGATCCCAATTCGACTCCTTGTAGGCAGTCATTATGTGATTACTGAATCTGTCCCTTATCACACTGTCACCCTGCACCAGACAGAGGGCCACTTGGACAACCTGCTACCCAGGCTCATAGCAACAGCACCACAATCCACAATGGATTCGCAGGTCAATGGGTTTTGCATCTTTGATGATTGTGTGTTGTGCGTGCTTCAAGTGTGACTTTGTTGCTCTATCCGCTTTACCTGTCAGTGAGGGTCTTGTAAGTCAGTCACTCGGGGTATTTAGCTTGGTTTGCTAGAAGAGCAAGTCCTCCTTCCTATCTTGATCCTAGATGCCTACATTGTACCTACTTCTCTGTCCACTCTGTAGTTGGATGGCCTAAGTGCCTAACCAGAATGTGATTGGAAGCCTCCACCATGCCAATATATGTAAATAAAGTATAGATGGTTCCTTCTCTGAAGCTGTATGGCCGGGTGGATGGGGATTCATGATTCGTGATGATGCTGGAGAGATTCAAACAGTGGTTGCAGTTGCAAGAAAGTTTCAAAGGGTGAGGGGTGCATGCAAGAGTGGAGGGCAGCTATGGCTGCTCGCCGTCAGGCAAACGAGTGATGTATGACAAGGATTATCCTTGAGTCTGACGCTCTGAATTTGGTGACTGCACTAACAAGGCCCACTTTTTTTATCATTTTCCATTCGGTGTATCCATTGTCTGCTGTCGATGAACTTCACTGAAACCAGGGGCATCCATTGTATCTGCGAATGCAATTCAATTGCTGACGCCTTACCAAAATACACTTATAGCCTAAGTAGGGTTATGCACAATGTCTGGATCATTTTTTTTGGTAACCGTTTTGGTGGTATAGCTGTGCCTACAATACAATTGGTTTGTTTCTCCCAATTCCTTTCCTCTCAGTGTGTTGAAACAACTAGTATTTCTCACATAAATATATCCATACTGATATGTGGACTAATTTTTAGACCGTGCCCTAGCAAACAACCATCAGGTGGATCATCCAATGTGAACCTATCAGTTGAATGAGACAAATTGAACAGTATGTGTCTATGAACCTGGCTGGCAGGTGAATCAGCCAATTAGAAGTCATGTATACACCTCAGTCCATGTATGCGGGAGTAGTTTGGTGTAAATTTTAAACTATTTGAGATGGTTATATGCACTTCCAAACAAGTCCTTAGTTGGGAATCAAATACCACCTGATGAAACTAGTTGGCTAAACATTAGCTGCATTTTTAATTTAAACTAGTCCTGGTGGTGGATCGTTAGTCATCGGTCGCTAAATGTAATCCCGTGTTGAGTGTGTGGCGGTAAAGTATTGCTCGGTGAAACCACAGTAATCAATAGGACGAGTATATCATGGATCAGAAATAAAAAAAATATAAAATAATGGTTAGATTAAAATACTAGGACATTTTTTTTTTCTTTTTTTTTTTAAAAAAAGATCACAACCATCTTTTACATACAAAAAGAAATCCAGAAAAAAGGACGATAGATGCCATCCAAGTCACCCTGTGGGCCACCGCCAAACCACTGTCCACGAGTGCGCTCCATCTTTGTGACCTCACACTGACTATAACCTTTTCCTTGTGCGTTTCCTCCTTCCAGCCATCTCCGACTGCTGCGCGCCTCCGCTGCCTCCCAAATTCCTCCGCGCAAAATGCCGAGCACCCACCACCTCCGCCCCCTCTACCTCGTCGTTGTCTTCTTGGCGTCGCTGCGATGCGGTAATGGCGCCAAAACCCTAACTCGCATCACCACCGGGCTCTCCGCCGCCACTGTGGCGGCGTCCGCACCCCGCAGTCTCCACTGGGCCAGTCCTCGCTCTTGCCTCACTCGCTTCGCGGTCTGTCACTTGATCCTGTTTCAGGTGCGGCGGCGACGGCGGCTGGATACGGAGGTGGCGCCGAGGGGTTCTGCTCGGCGGAGCCGTCGAGCGAGTGCTCCGGGGACCAGCCGCTCTACTGGAAGGTCACCCATCCTACCCTCGCCCCCACGCACCTCCAAGGTGCGTAATCGATGACCGGCCTTGAGTCGCTCGTTTTTGGAGTGTCCGGTGGTGTGTATATTTGCTCTGCGTGGAGCTTGAGTGAGCTTCATAAATCGAAATCCAAGGTTTATTGGCCATTCAGAGCTGCAGCCTTGCAATAAACCTTGTGTTTTATGGATTTATATCACATCATAGTTTATAAATGACACGAGTGTCACTGGCATCCAATCGGTGGTCTTATGCTCCATGATTTTAGATTTTTTTTTTTTTTTCATATGGAGATGAAGTGAATTGGCTGAGATATGCTAGTGTCTACACTAGAAATTTACTTCTCATCCTCAGAGCTGAGCAGATGGAAAGTGGCAGGCCAAGGATTCTTAGGAGCCCAGACAATTTAATGGGCTAGAAGTAAGAACAGGGTTGGACTCAATGATTGGGCCTGGTCGACCTGACTGCTGGGGGGCACAGGCGCCAGTGGATCCACCAGTGATTGCGTTCTAGAAATGCCAGTTCTCATCTTCCACTGTTATAGATAGATTAATTAGTGATATGAAAATATTTGACCTTACCTGACTACTGCTAAGCATTCAGAATAAGCAGATACTGAGTCCGAAAACTCGTTTTCTTACCTGTTCATCTGATAATGCTCTGATCTGCATACCTAGAACAAAAACTTGTTTGCTTATCTACTTTTGTGCTTCATTGTTTATCTGTTATGAGCTAAGTCTTGTTGTTTCCACAAATATCGATGCTCCAAGTTCCAATTATTATTTATTCCATCTAATGGTGATCGTTTTTTGGAAATGCAGATTTACCTGGCTTCACACGTAGTGTTTTCAAAACGGATCATGCTTTAATAACACCAGAGAGTCATGTATTCAGTCCTTTGCCTGATTGGTATGACTTTCTTCCACTTACAGTTTCTATTTACTTTCTAAAGCTATGTTAACGTCATGCATTTTACAATCTACCCTCTGTTTAGGATCAATACCTTAGGAGCATATTTGATCAGTCCAGCTATTGGTGCACACTTCACTATGTATCTGGCAAACATGCAAGGTATGCTGTTTGTCCCATTTGCAAAACCATAGATAGAAATATGAATAGTTATATTTGCATATGTTTTCAGTTTTCTTATATGATTTTTTTGGGGACTTATATGACAAGACCCGGTAGCAATATTTTCTAGTCCGAGGTCATGTTGCACATAGTTTTTTTTACGAAACATGTTGCACATAGTTCGATATGATTTGATCTCGTTATTATTCAACAAGTTTCCATTGTGCTCAGATACAATTTTCTACTTCTATAAAGCTAGATATTTGTTTCCTACCATAACATTGAAGTGGGGGAATAAATTAAAACATGTGGTTCTATTTCCTTATATTAGTACATGTTATTTTTAATTACTACTGAAATGAGTAGTTGGATAATGACATATTCTGAAGTAGTGTTTGTGGGGTGCAGATGGTTCAAAATCAGCCCTACCACCGAAAGATGTTGAAAGGTTAGTCCCTTAACTAACACTAGTTAGAATAACAATAATGCATACGTGCTAACTACTACCTTTTTTAATAGTGCAAGAAATTGATCACTCTAAGCAACAAGTGCTGTGCAGTGTGCACACCAAGTTAAATGTTTCATTCTGGCAGTATCCAGCTCTTAGTTTGGCTTGGAATTGTCACCATTCCCTTTTTTTTATTGAGGTTTCTGCTGCCCTTATTGTGAACGACTTTCCAGGCTTGTTTTTGTACTACAAGGGAGCATTTTGTTGACTGTGGGGGCTGGAACTACCCATTCTCTGCTGGTAAGGTTTTATTAGAGGCTTGTCTTTTTCTTCTTCTTTCTAAATCTTTAATCAAAGTAATTCTGTATATCTATACACTCAAGTCTCATACAAACAACTCTAAGCATTGGGATCCGAAAGAATACTACTTCCATTACATGATGGATTCATAAGGCTATAAGGGCATAGCTTTTGGTTTATTTATGCATAAAATAATGCAGCACTATGTTTCTAAGGGCGAACCTATTCAGCTTTAGTCCTTTTTTTTTGGCAGCTTCTGTATCTGGAAAATGTTACTTTAGTGTCTATGACCATTCAATATGTTACTTCCTCCATTCCAAACTATAAGATGTTTTGGCTTTTCTGGATACATATTTTTTGCTATGCATTTAGATGTACACTATGTCTAGATACATAGTAGAAGCAATTGTATCTAGAAAAGCCAAAATGCCCTATAATTTGGAACAAAGGGAGTACCAAGGAAGAGTATCCAATGATGTCCTCAGTGGCTCAGTTGATATACACTGAAATGTTCTGCTCCTGGTTTGCCTTTTCTTTTTATCATAGGATGCCATAACTTACAACATCATGTAATCAGTCCTACATATGTTTCAGATGTGGAAATCCGAAATACATGCCGTTCTAAGGGGTTGTTTGAGTCTTCTAGACCCTTATTCGTGTTCTTAATATAATGGTACACAGCTCTCCTATGTGTTTGAGGGAAAAATGCAGAAATATTGATTTTAAATATTCAAATTCAGTAGGGCTTTCATAAATTTGTATTCTCGTGCTTTAAGTATTGATTATTTCTGGAACTTATTCCTTGTATACCCACTTTGCATAAGTTCTGTTGATTCTGCACTGATGTGGCTTACTAATTAAGTGCAGGTGGATTCCTATGCATATCTTCCCGCAAACACAGAACATTCTATGATCTCAGATGAACCAACCACTCTTGTAATATTTGAGAGGAGGTACAATAATTTCATGGAGATGCTACAGTTTTACTTATGTGTTTGTTACCACTTCTATTTACATAATTGCTGAAATCCTGTTGTTCATCTGTCTATTTACTTCATCAATTGCTGGCTCAGTCACTTGTGTTGGACACTTAGACTTGTGTGAGGTCATGGTTGTTATAACCTAGGTCCTGTCCTTGTGGGAATGTAACTGTGTTCGGTTGGTAGGAGCAGGCTTTGTCTCTCCCCTGTTCTTTTTTCTTTAATGAAATGATATGCAGCTCTCCTACATCGTTTGAGAACAAAAAAAGGTGTACTAAAATCTTCAAGATTTGGATTAAGTTTGCTATAGAAATGGTTGAACTTCAGGAAAACTAATAAAAATCTAAAGCATATGTTGGCTGTTGCTCTTCTCTTTGGTTATGGATATTATATTTGTTTAACTCAGATGCAGTCAGTTTATTTTTTTCATTTTTAATGAAATTATTTACACTGAAAACCTTTCTCAATTCTATTCCCTTAGGTACAGTGCCATTGGGGATTCCCATCCTGATCTAATTGTCGGTTCAACAGATAAGCAACCCCTTCTTGAAACCCCGGGAGAGGTACAATTGACTTTATATCTGTGGATCATCATCTACACTATGCACCTAAAAATACTTGACTTCCTACCATTTAGGAGGCCTGTTTTTCACACCATGCACATCAAGTGGCATAGTAAAATTTGTTTCTTTTCTTTTTAGAATCAGGATGTTCAAACGTATTTATGGCTGCTTTCTTTTTTTTTTTTTGTAAGATAATGGCTGCTTTCACTGACAGCTTACAATCTTGTCTCGTTCTAATCCTCCTTTTTGGATTTGAAACTTCATGAATCATGCTAGTTATTTTAGCTGTCATAATCTCAGGTCTCAATGCTTACGTAATTTGTTGTATCTTGTTTCTTAAATAGGTATTTCAACTGAGGAAGCTGCTACCAACTTCTCTGCCGTATGACTTTAATATCCATGTAAGTTTGGTCACTTTATTCTCATTATTTTATTTAATATATCCCACATTATTACACTTAAGACAGGCACATGACATGCAGCAACCTAAGCATCATTAAGCTTAAGCTCTTTCTTAGCGGCATATAAATTACTCAATTTCATCTGTAAACAAGATGATAAGATAATAATATATCCATATCGGAGATGGTGTTGAATAAAAATGTCCTTTGTAATGCACCTGATAGTTGGGTAGTGCTGATACTGAGTTAGAGAAATTATTTGGAACGTCCTGAAGTTTGTTGCCTTTTTTTTATCTCTTATGATGAGCATTGTCTAATATCCTTCTCTCATATGCAGATAATGGACTTTCAACCAGGCGAATATCTCAACGTAAAGGTTTGTAGAATTTGATTTGAGGTGTTTGAGCTATAATTGACTACTGGTTTTGCAGCATGAATCATGTGATGTTGTGACACTATCCGTACATCTGGTCCTGAAGCTTCCTTTTTTTTTTATTCCTACCAGGAGGTTCATTATAATCAACATGGACTTCTTCTTTTAGAGGGGCAAGGAATATACCGACTGGGGGAGAGTTGGTAAGGAAGTAATTTAAAAATTCCTCCTTTTGTTTTAGTTTTGGTTTCTTCATGTTAATTTTTTTTAACCTTGTGCAATCTTGGAATAGCAGACTATGTTTTTTTGTATAGAAACTTAAATATTTCATATAAGATTATGTGCTTCACAGTGATATAACTTCTAGAAGACATGAGCTACAGAGATTAACTACCCATTTACCTCATTAAACATATGCTATGTGTGTTTCATATGCAAAGTTATGTGTATGCATTTAGTTTTTGTTTTTGTCCGCCTCCTTCCCTCTGTTGCCCTTTAGCTTTTTAGTGTATGTTTTGCTAAGATCTACGAATTATATGCACAAACTGCACATGTTTCTTTTTTCCCCTTTTGGAGTTAACTTTTGTTTACACATTCTACTCAATCCCAATAAAATCTAAAGACCACTTCTTGATTTCGCAGGTATCCCGTGCAAGCAGGGGACACCATTTGGATGGCACCATTTGTTCCTCAGTGGTAAGTGTATGCCACCTTCGTGTTTGACATCTACTGACTTGGCTTTTTTCTAGCTAGCTCACCCCTGTTGTCATAAACCGTAATGTTCTAGGTATGCCGCCCTTGGTAAGACCAAGACCAGATACTTGCTGTACAAAGATGTCAATAGGAATCCATTGATATGATCAAGAAACCAGAACAATAAGGCAATAAATCAAATGGTGAGCTGTGCCAGGTATGAAGAATTTCAATGGGAGGTGATCAAGGAATGGGAAAATATCCTTATTGTATGCTAAAAAAAAAATCTTGAAACCAAATAACGTGGGAAATTGAATGTGCACCTGTGATGTTCATCAGTGCCAGTCTTGGGTGACCGGTGCAATTTGAATTGTGATGTAACATATTCTGGACAGCAGTTGCCGAGTTGGATATGCTGTGGCATTTGTGAATGGCTAATCTCATGAGTTTAGATGATGTTTGGTTTAGAAATGATACTGCAAACATAAACGGCATGAGATCAATGGGGGAAATGATTACAGGATAATCAATTTTCCATTTTGTTTGGTTCCAAAGTCAGGTTCGTGGACCGCCAGACAATTAACGCTGGATTTGCACTGGCCTGAGACCCGATCCTGGGTTTACAAATTATACTCAATCCCAAAAAAATCTTAAGCTGGGGTCTTGATTATGCCAAAACGTCCCGTGCAAAAAAAAATTTATTGGATTCAGATTTTGCGCTGGTCTGGGCCTTGATTATGCGTGAACCAAACAAATTTAAATGATTCAGATTGTGCTGTGAACAGATAACGTCTCAAAATTATTGAACTAAACACTTCCAATGTTTGGTTCAAAAATCAAAGATTAACCATGTAATGTTGAACTAAACACTTCCAAAGATCAACAATGTTCACTCCCTGAAAGATGCGTGCATTAAGTATATGGGGGCAGTGTTATGGAAAAAATGGCAATGAAAGAGTGCACAAGACTGCACAAGACAGCGCCTGCCACATCAGCAACAGTACATGCAGCAGCAGTGAAAATAGACTTTTAAATCAGAAGCAAACAGGCTCGGACAGTTCCTATTTTAAGCTGGAGAAGATTAGATCCAAGTTATCCCTCCGTCGATGCCTGCCCTTTCAGCGTTTTTGCCATTATCTTTATGAAGCTTTGCCAAAATTATAAGGAACTAAAAATAGAATGCAAGGACATGATGATATAAATGTAAAAGGATCATGCTTTGGAAGTATCTTTTGATCTAGTTTTTTAACAAATTTATGCACAAGTTGTTTTAAATCAGCTGCCTGCCACATCAGCAACTACATGCATTTTCCCTGTGAAAATAGACATTTTTACGGTTAAATGAGCAAACAGAAAAAACAGTTCCTAGGTCGGATAGTTTGTTTTTGTGGTGGAGAAGATTAGATCCAAGTTATGAAAGAAAATATATGATTACGCTGCT
Organism: Hyparrhenia diplandra; assembly: GCA_015847255.1. Lineage (NCBI taxonomy): Eukaryota > Viridiplantae > Streptophyta > Magnoliopsida > Poales > Poaceae > Hyparrhenia > Hyparrhenia diplandra. The sequence goes on from JADLZK010009377.1 coordinate 213,225, forward strand.
AGTGAATACGAAACATCTGATCATGACTATTATCTTTAACTTTGCCTGCCCTTTTAAAGGAAATCGAGATGCTATTTTTCTTACAGGACATGATAAATGTAAAATGTTTGCATATTATTTTTTTTTTACTATGCATGTATTATTATTCGGTCTCGAGAGATTTGAGCCATACGATTAGTAGAACGGAGCTAGAGAAAATTCAAAAAAGCATGCTTGCTTTTATGGATCCTTATTAGATATATTGCATGAGGTGCATATATGGTAAATAATAATTAGTTATAAATACTATTTTTTTGTGTTTTTTTTTTTTTGACATACGTATCTTTTTTTTTGTGTGTGTGTTTTCATTGAGAATTGAGATGGGTGCGCTCTACACGGACACACCCCTAACAAACAGATGTTCACAAATATTCTTACGCTGGACTTTTTCTACGGGACTGGCTTACAGTGAGTTTGATCTTATATCCATCCAAATCATATCCAGTCGATGATTCGTGCAACACATGTTTTCTTTTTCTATTTTTGAGAACTGTATAGCATATAATAAAAACATTATTACCTGTACAATAATAAAAAAAAACCACCAAGTTGTTCAAAGAAAAAAGAGAGTCAAATCGAAGTCCTTAAAAACACTCAAAACTATTCTCGTGCAATGATTTGGATTGATTGATGCTTTGGCTAATCATCATCTCACCACTCAGCCGAACCTGACTAATTAAACACAAGCAGCCAAAGACATCTCCGAAACTAATTAACTAATAAATAAACATGATAAACATCCTTAATCTTTTTAGATCGCAAGGAAGGGGTCGGTCTCTCCCTGATAATAATTAATAAAAAGAAGTTAAATCAAATCAATGCCGGGTTGGATTGGATTGCAACGGCAAATCGCATCACATCACATGTTCCAAGAAAATATCTGGAGCTGTACGACATTCCATGATCACCAGCAGTAGCTGCTTTGATTCCGACCCCTGCCTTGTTTCCTTTCCTTTTTGCATTCCCACCCTCCCATCCCCTCAAAATTCGCAGCGCGTCCCCTCCCTCCCCTTCGTCCCTGCGCTCGTGCTCCCCCCTCTTCCTCGCTTTCCTCCACCCCGGGCGCAAACCCTAACCCTACCGTCGCTCGCCCCGCGGCGCCTGCCAATGGCGCGCCTCGTGTGAGAGAGGGGTGAGGAGACCTAGAGCCCGCTACCCGGGGAGGAGAGGGAGAGCGGAGCGATGTATAAGCAGGGGGGGAGCGGGGGAGGGGCTGGGCTGGACCGGAAGCGGATCAGCGACGTGCTAGACAAGCACCTCGAGAAGGGGGTCGCGTCGCCGTCCACGTCCAGGGGGTCGGCGGGCGGCGGCGGTCGCGGCCTCGTCGTGCCGACCTCCGTGTCGTCCATGCCCAAGGGCCGCTGCTCCGAAGGTGACGTCACGCGGTCTTCTCCTTCCCCCTCTCGGTTTCAGTTTCAGGTGCCGCGTCGTGTTCTCGTGGCGTGCCGCGAATCCGTTCCTGTTTTGGTGCGATCATGAGGCTCCGTGGTAGCTTTGTTGCGTTTCGGTGCAGTAGGATGCAGGTGTAGAAGGAGATTGGAATTGCGAAGTGTTGATGCACCTGCACATAGTTGTTGATACTCAATTTTGAGTGGGCATGGATTAGATTTTCGTTGCCCTTAACGTGTGGTAATGGCACTTGGAGCTTGTCGACACCATTGATATGGGGAATATTGAGTTTCGAGTGCGTATCAAGTGGGCTCTTTACTGGTGGCCATAATAAGTCGCGAAGGCTTGGTTTCATTCAACTCAGATGTTTTTTTTAATGAATTGTATGTTAAGAGTGATACTGATGTAACTGGGGACAAAAGGAACTTTGTGTAATACTGGAATATGCTTTTGAAGTTGTCTTATGGTGTTGTGTGATGTAGTGCATTCTACATGAATCCTGTTGTTACAACGCAGATCTTGTCAATTGCAGAAGTTATGCATGTTGTTGCTTTTTCTACCTGCTGACTTGAGTTTATGATGGGTTGTATATAACGTTTGATTTGCAGCCCAATCCTTAAGCATGTGTGCAATGACAGTTTCATCTTTAATATTCCAGGGGAGTCTGATTCAGATAGTGAAGCATCAGATGTTAGCGGCTCTGATGGAGAAGACACCTCATGGATTTCATGGTACTGCAACCTCCGGGGGAACGAGTTCTTCTGTGAAGTCGACGATGACTACATCCAAGACGACTTCAACCTTTGTGGCCTCAGCAGCCAAGTTCCTTATTATGATTATGCTCTCGATCTCATTTTAGATATCGAGTCATCTCATGGTAAGTGTTCTACATAATTATTCATGAACTTCATGATGGATGGATGTGAGCCAAGCATACACTGATGCTATATAACTGAAAATCATAAAAGTTTTTCTGGTAGGATTCAGAGTCACATACTGGTGTTCTCTATTTCCTGTTCCTAACTATTATGATCCGTCTCTATGACTGTTCTTTTTAATCAGATGTCTTATCCTGGACATACAAGATGTTGCAGAATGCTATGTATCCAACTAATTAGAATCTAGCTTTTGGACACACATCTTGAGAGCACTATTTTTTTTGTCCTGCATGAAATGTGTTACATCCAGCTCCATTCGGTTCATCGTTGGGCTGGCAGTAGTGGTTTGACTGCTCATGTTCAGTTCTAGAGTTGTAGTCAATCGTTACTGGCCTTTAGATGTTTTGATCTAGTACAAATATAAAATACTTTAGAATTCCATGTTTACAACAAACAAATTAGTATATTTTCCCAACATGTCTTGAAAGCACTAACCTTTCTATCTTGTGTGGGTTGGTCCCACATAATTAGTTCTAGATTCAGTCTTGCTAGAGTTGTATATAAATCTTAAGAAACCATCAATAGCAACTGTTGAACCATTTGAAGTGTCTATAGTTACAACAGATAGTGTGTTATATTCTGCAATAGCGAGAGTAGGTACTGCTCCTGCTCCATGGTTGATCATATACGTAGCAAGCTGTGCACGGGGTTCCTTCTCTACTCACATCAAATTGATTGGGATGAAAAGCTTTTGTTGTTGTTGTAGCCCTTGGTTACATATCCCTTTAGTGATGTTCTTCAGTTATATAATTGTGTAGGTGATATGTTCACTGAGGAACAAAATGAGCTAGTAGAATCAGCTGCAGAGATGCTTTATGGGCTGATCCATGCACGATATATTCTGACCAGTAAAGGACTGGCTGCAATGGTACATGTTCTGCCCTAACTGGTGTACTCACACTTTGTAGTTTTATTTATTATTAAGGTTTGCTTTCTTGTACAGCTGGAGAAGTATAAGAACTATGACTTTGGGCGGTGCCCACGTGTTTACTGCTGCGGTCAACCATGCCTGCCAGTTGGACAATCAGATATCCATCGGTCTAGTACCGTGAAGATATACTGCCCAAAGTGTGAAGACATCTACTACCCACGGTCCAAGTACCAAGGCAGTATCCTAACCATACTCTTATCAGACTGTTTTAGTGTGTATGTGTTTCAAAGTTTGACCTCTTCGTGAAAACTAAAACCATTCCCACGCATTGAAAAGAGAAATGCTCTCTCAAACGCTTGAATATAATCTAAAAATGATTTTTGAGCAAACTTCAGGTGATGATGTATTTTTGTACCAAGTCTGACACTGAGAATAGGCTGCCAATGTTCTCATATTTGTTAGCACCCATTCACCAACAGATCTTTGTCGGTTGAAACAAAATACCATTAAACATGAAAAGTGTCCATTGCGCCCGCTAATCACCATGTGTTTTCAACTCCCATAGATTAATATTGTTTAGTACCTGAGATGCGCTATCTCTCTTCTATGTTATTGTGGTTCCGTAGCCGCAGAATGTTTGCAATCTTGTTATATCCTGCTATTTTCTTAACCTTGTTCAGACATCGACGGTGCATACTTTGGGACAACATTCCCTCATCTGTTCCTGATGACATATGAGCACCTCAAGCCACAGAAGCCCTCACAGCGCTATGTTCCTCGTGTATTTGGTTTCAAGCTCCACAAGCCATGAGCCTCATGTATTTGGCAGCTCCACAATCACAAGATGTGGCACACTGGGGTTAGACGGGAGTTTTGCAAGGTCAAGGTCCTTGAAGACCTATAAGAGCGCCATTGGCAGATCAGTGGATTGGTAAAATTCTATCATGTACCTTAGTGGGCTGGCAAGCCAATCCAACGTTTGAATGTAGCTCTAAGGATATCAATGTTGTTGTAACCTAACTGCAATTGTTCTTTGATTAGTAAACAAGGACGCCCTACAATGTAGAATATGGGCATTATTTATGGCTTTGCAGAAAACTGTTATGCTGTCTTAGCACCCCTTTACCTGTTTGGATCAGGTAACATGATCTTTGAATTTGGTAGTTCAAATTCTATGTTGAATTGTGATTTGTGATGGGTGCACGATCTTCATTGCCTGCGCTCTCATTTTAATGCTAGCCAATGCCTGCACTCTCATTTAGATGTTGGCTAAGGCTGAGCCATATTTTAGAGCTGTTGTGCCAAATAAATACACTATCAATACATTTAATAATATTTCTATTTCATGGTGCATTTTTTAAACTAATTTGGTACTCTAGATGGTAGTGCATTTTCTTAATATAATTTATCAAAATTATAGGATAAAATTGGGTAGGGGTTTTTGTTGCTATCGTTATGACCTTGTTCGTTTTGGTCGGATTGAATTTTGGGTGGATTGAGTTGTCCTAGTTTTGAATCCGGTTCATATTAAAATAGCCGTTACAGTTAAGGAATGGTTCTGGATGGATTGATTAGCCTGGTTTTGAATTCGCTCATTTTGTATAACAAAAGATCCGGATTTGTTCTGCATCTTTTTAAGGTCCAGAACGAAAACAATTGGATCAATCGGATTGAGTGCCACAAGTAAATTCACATAAACCAGGTCCGGAAGTAATCTGGACCAGAGGAATTCAGTCCGACCAAAAAAACTAAAAGGCCGTGGCGAAGGCCTGAGGTTACCTTGCGTGGCGAAGGTGTTAGGCCTGCCTGAGGTGGTATATCTAAATACCATATGTTAGCAGCTCCATGATTCTATAAGCCAGTTGATGCTGATTTACTGTGAGAAAAATATCGCATCAGCTAAATAAGCCGGGCAGGACTGATCCACGCTAACATATGTCGGGTCGTCCTTAGGTATAGGTCAGCCCCTCGGTCTCCAGGTGGTGTCTCGCTGCATGACTGTTTGAGCGGTGAGTTGGATCGTCTGTCTGATTAGGACAGAGGTTGTGTCTCTAGATCTGCAAAGAAGGTATTGAAGGCAAATTTTCACGAAAATATCTATCCCTATCCTAGGTCTCCAGGTGAATGTCACGCTTCATGACATCGCCATTTATTGAGTCGGGTGAGTTGCCGATCGTGGATGTCTGATAAATAAGACTTTGGAGTCTTAATTTTTTTCTCATAAATACACTACCAAAACACATCATTGAATCTGCAAATAAATTCAAGATAATAAATATATCGGTTAAACTACATGATAGAGATCGTCTGTCTGATTATTTTGATTAGCATGCCATCAAAAGGCCTAAATGTCTCTATAGTATATCTATTTGAAACAAACTACTGAATTATTTCCTACAGATTTAGATCAACTAAAAGTTTCGCTTTGATTAGATGGAATTTTATGACAGGAGTAGGCACTCAGAATATGGAATTCTCAAAATCAGAAAATTCTGACTCACAAGAACCAAGACATCTCATGCAGTAACCTAACAGTAGTTTATATTACTGGAGCTATGGCGGAACATCAATTTCGTCTGATCCAAGGCCCCAAAATCAACAGAAAAAGAAAGCAGCTCCCAGTCTTGAGCTCAGAGTTAAAATATTCACCAGTACAAAAAGAAATCCATGCAGGATTCATGTAACGAGAAGAAACAGATGTCCAGGTTTTAGATGGAGTATAATTTATTTAGGATCATTCCCTCCACCCCATGTCCATGAGTTTGCAAACTTAAACTCACTCTAAAATTGTAGATGAGAAAGACAGGCAATTTAAGATGCCACCAATTAACCGGTCAATGCAGCATTGAGCGCACTGTGAACATCAACTCCAATCTGAGCCTCAGCCTTCTCCAGGTCAGTAGAGGCCGAACCAAGCTTGGCAGTGAAGTCTGCGAGACCCTTCTGAACCAATGCTGGGTCGATCTGATCCACAGGGACTGCCTCAACAGCCACAATATCAGCAATGGAGTTTGCATGGACGAAAGCAAACCCACTGCTCACAAAGTACTTGGTCACATCGTTTCCCTCATGTACTGAGAGAACACCAGGCTTGAGCTCTGCAATTGTGGCAACATGGCCTGGCAAAACACCCATCTGACCAGTTGTAGCTGGTACAATTACCATGTCAACCTGAAAAAAATCACATCAGAGGATGAAAAAGGTTGTCAGGGAAAAGTGCCACATGAACCATATCATAACTAACAAGAAAGCAATAAACGCCAGAAATTAATTCCTTGTCAAACAGATAATGATAGTAAAACATGACAGAAGAGAACATGCCCTGAAACCTATGAACAGCATAGTACATAACAATGTAAAGAGTTACATTTCCATACAGAGGATTGCATGACAACAAATAAGCAGTGCAAAATGGTCCTGATGCAAAAACCTGACAAATATTCAGTTTAAACAAAAACATGGATCATACTTAGATCACCCTTCTGTCACAGAAAGCACTTTGAACTATGAACCATACAGCATTAAGGAATTTGGAAATTAAAAATGTGTTTTTTTGTGATCTGGTTAACCTAAACCAAAGATACGACATTAACTACTGCATGTCAAAGTTATAACCTTGATAAGGCACACAGGAACATGGTAAGAATCTGTCTAAGTTTGGCTCACTTGTTCTCGATTCACCATATCAACTGCCAATATAAAAGAAGTGCAGAACACATAATACATTTGATGTAGCATTAGAAAACACATAAAGGAACTCGAAATGTGGATATACACAATGTTCAATCCCGTAAAACACAACGAGCAAAGTGCATAAAAGGAAGCTAAGCAGGCAGGCATGCACTCCAGTTGTGAATTGAAGGCTTCAAGATTTCAACCAGGATGCTCTGAAATCACAGAAACTCATGTGCATCCACTAAACTCCAAATAACTGCAGGCATTATCAGCAGAAATCACTTGTAATCAGGGGGAACTTAGATTCTGACACTTCTATAAATTAATATTTTTTAGCAACTTCTCTATATTAACATATATATCTATCAGATAAATGACTGAAGCCAACCAACAACATTTCTCTCGAGGGTTCCGCGAGAGTCCACATTGGCCCATCCAAGAGAGTTGATTGCATCACAAACATTTGACCTCAACAAAACATAAACGCAGGCTAAAGGCACTCATTGCACCACCTTACATCGAATCCACCCACCACCGCTATCCAGAACACGGACGGAGGTTCGCGTCAACCCGTGAGAACCAGATCAAGGCAGGGGGAAGCCTCCTCAGAATATTCCCCCAACAACCAACCCGATCCCCAGATCGTGCAGACCACAAACCCTAGAAACGACCGAACACACAGATCTGGGACCAGAAATGGCGAAGGGGCGGGGGCGGTGGATGGGTACCTCCTTGTTGGCGATCTCGGACTTGTAGGGGAGGACGAAGTTGACGGTGAGCTTGGTGGGGATGGTGGCCGGCGTGGGCGGGCGCGGCTGCATGAGGGAGAGGGGCGTCGTTGGGGGCTCGATGTTGGGGGCGACCTTTTTCCACGCTTCAACGAACGAGGAGTCCTCGGCGGCCTCCGCGGGCACCTCCGCCGTGGCGAGCGCCCGGCGGGCGGTGGGCGCCGCGGCGGTGCGGGAGACGAGACGGCGGGCGGCGTGGCGCAGCATTTTTCTCTCTCCCCCTAGTTTTCCTCTCTCCTCGCCTAGACTCGTTGCCCTTCCTTGGCGGATTTTTTTGACGAATGCGGCCGTGCAGTGGAGCTCCTCAGCTGGGGTTTCGGCCGATTTGGAGAGGAGAGTGGGAGACCTGCGCCTGCGGTTGGGCCGTTGGGCTGGGCTGTGTTGTGCTAGACCCCTTTTTTTTAATAAGGTGTTGTGCTGGACCTGAACAAATTTATGGGCCAATGAAGATCCAAAATAGATCATCTTGAATAAAAAATTTTTTTTTCCTTTATTGTCCTTCCTCCATTTCAATTATACGACGTTTTTACAAAGTTTTTTTTTGGAGTATTATTTCTTTACCATGTATCTAGACATAGTGTTTGTTTAGGTTTACGCACGCTGCCTATTGACATTTTTTTAGGAGATAATGTATATCTGAGTATTTCCTCCATTCTAAATTATAAGTCATTTTGATTTTTTTTGTACATTTATTATGATTTTTTTATTGAGCTAAAAATAAATGCATTTGGTAAAATATAATAAATATACCATATTATATATTGATACATAGCAAAATGATTTTTAACCCAAAAAAAGAAAAAGGGAAAAACTTATAATTTGCAACAGAGGAAGTACATAGCAAAACGGAAAGTGGTTGAGTGAGAGGTGTGGCAAATGCACCCAACCACCCCTGCGGACTTTTTTCCTTTTTTTTAATAAGGTCTTGTCTTGGACCTTATCAAATTTTGGGTGTCAATGAAGATCCAAAATATCATCTTGAATAAAAAAAATTTTGTATTGTCCTTCCTCCATTTCAATTATAAGACGTTTTTTGGCTTTTTTCTAATTATTTTTTTAAGACATAGTGTCTATTGACATTTTTTAGGAGAAATGTATATGGTATTTCCTCCATTCTAAAATAAAATTTTAAAATTTATTTTCTTATGCATTTGAAATAAAAGGGAGTAATAGTTTTTTAGAATAAATAGCAAAACGGGAAGTGGTTGAGTGAGGGGTGTGGCAAACGTTCGAGACTGAATTTGGGTGTCTATTTTATTATTCTTAATAAAACAATCACCTAGTTTCCTCCAAGGTTGGTTCTAATTTTTTTTTAAGTACATAGCAAAACTATGGGTCAAGAAAATCTAAAATGTCTTATGATTTGAAACAAAGGGAATAATAGTTTTTTTTTAGAAATTTTATTCTAAGTTAAATCGTGGAAACTGTACTTCGTGGGTGAAAACTTAGCGTTTTAAGGTTTTGGATTCCGCGGATCCACCTATCCTATTTGGTGGGTGGGGGTGGGGGGCATTTGAATTTGTGTTTGGCCAGTTTCGGGTTCTCGCCAAGACTCCACCCGACCTGATTTAACCTTGTCGTATCCCAAACACCTTCTAGAATGCAGGCGAGTCACACGTGGATCTCACCAATATCAGATCTGAAATCAACAAGGCTCAAGTGTGGCTGCTAAGGGGTTGTTTGGTTCCCTACATGAGAGTGAACCGGGCCCAACAGATGCAGGCACCGGCTATTTGGTTGTCTGGTCGCCACCCTCGCCCTGGCCATGCTCGTGCAAGATTCCCCTATGGGCCAGGTTTAGGAGAAACTAGGAATCGAGCGTTTTTTCCGAGAGATCATGCAAGTAGACGACCTTGGCTGCATGGTGTGTGAGAGGGAGAGACAAGGAAAACAGACAATGAAACGCATGTGGGAACCAATAAAATACCTGAATAGAGTTTGGCTGGGTGGTGGGAAGGCAACCAAACATCCCCTAAATTGCAGCCCTGGGTTTCATTGAAACAAACTTCTTTTTTGAACATGATACAAACTTCGTAGGTAAGAAATTTGCTACGTGGAGTGGCATCAACAAAAGCTAAGGCTTAAATATGGCCATAAAAACATAGATTTTTTTTGAGAGTTCAAGTATAGCCATAAAATATTTTTTCAGTTTTGGGCCCTATACTCCCTTTATTTCAAATTATCTAGACATAATGTATATCGATTTGCATTGCGGAAAACCCAATAAATCTTTTAATTTAGATTGGAGTGAGTATTGTACTTGTAAAGCAACACAACGCCCTTTTAACGGGAATAACTGGGTTAAACAGTTTTGGAATAGACGCCCACAGCCCACAGCTGAGGAGACTGCTTTGAGGTGCTTAGATGAGGATGAAATTACTTCGGCTTTCCTGTTAATCTCACAGATCTAAAACTATTCCTTATGATCGCAGAAAGACTGGAGATATAATCTTAACTGCGATTCAGTTAGCACATAATCTGAACTGCGATTCAGTTAGCAAGCTAATCAGAAATCAAAATCCCTGGTAGCCAAACACAAAGCTGTCGCCTCCCGGGATGGCAACAGAAACTTCAAACTTCCATTGTTCTTTTTGTACACAGTACAACGTCATCGTTGACCTATCACAAAAGTGACACTTGCTGAAAGAAATTGATGAACCAACGTGTGAATATTTATCTCAACAGACCATCCAAACATAAAGTAAATCCACTACTATCAGCCATTCCCCACAAGATTTCAGTATCGAACTGACTTTCACAGAACACTCCCAAATTTCCAATCATCACAAACTACTTTTACCATCACCTAAATCATTTCTGTGGCATAAATATCAAAACTATATCTGATTCATACAAAATGTAAAGGTAATATCTTGCCATGTGCGATATCCGAAAGGGTTGGACACCCCACCTATAACACCTCTATACAAAGCCACTCTACGGGCATCTTCATGGTACCATGGAGGCGCAATTGCTGCAACTTGACTCTGAGTGGCAGCAAATCCTGGAATATTCACATCGTACCATTATAGGCCCCGATTGCTTTCTATACAGGTGAGGGATGATGAGGGTAGTGCCGTCAACCTCTCTCAATCACAATATGACCCCTCTTGTGGTCAAAGCGGGTAGTAAACTACAACGATCAAGAAAATGATACGTTGCAATCCTTGTGCCCCTCAGCACTGGCCGTTGGTCAATAGCCATAGCCATCTTGTACAAGCCTGCCCTGATAAATATCCAATACAGTGTGCCATGATATGCTTGTTCCCATTGCTTGCATCTGATGTCTATGCACCATCGATTCTGAAATAGCAGATAAGGGCACAACACGTGGGCCAAAAGATGCAACCCACCAAACCTCCAAAATGTGGTTTAACCATATCACACACTTTCATTATCACTGGGGAGGAGGTTGAAGAGACTGTGGTTGGGTGTTGTAGTGAGCATATGATTGAGAGTATAAGGGGTTCATCATACTCTGTAAAAAGTATTACTAGTTATAGATATGCAACAACTTCTCAAACACAAGATGGAAACAAAGGATTAAGAATTGGGAAGACAACTACCTGCGACTGTAGGGGGCCAGCGGCAGCCATTCCATAATGAATCTGAGACGACTCATCTTGTGAGGGATCATTATATCCCGCTTGTGTAAACATTCCATGAGATCCATGGGCCATGTGATCCTGGATCAAAACGACAGGTTTAGGAGCATACAAAGGGACATGCAAAAATGGTTACAGGTTACTTGATACAACAACCATGCACCAATATCAACGCACAGACCTGAGATACAATGTCATTTGTTGCACCAATATGGGAGTATCCAGGATGTGCATTTTGGTTCATATAACTCCCTGAGTATCCAGATTGGGGCGCTTGAGTAAACTCAACACCATAACCACCTTGAGAAGCCTGTCGATGGAAACTTTTCTATGAGCCAAGCAAAGAAACTAACTTCACAACAACCATGTGATTTGGTTGTGTATATGAATCCAGAAAGTGTAAAAAATAACATGTGAAATGTATAGAAACCTGGGTAGAAAATTCTGCAATGTTGTATGGCACATGTGATCCTTGGCTCTTAAAATCATCTACAAAGAAGTCCTAGCAAACAAACAAAAGAGTATTTTATCAATAAAGAGTACAAGAAGATAATAATGTCAGGCATCACTTATTGCCAATACCTGAGACATCCCACCAATGGAAAAACCATCACGGTATGTTTGACTTAGTCCTTGGACAGGCATCTAAGTTGAAAAGAAAAATGTCACTATGTGACTATTGTTACTGCATGTGCATTATATATAAGATAGAAAAGCGAACCTGTGTCATCAATCCAGTTTGGGACATTTGGGCTCCACCAGAAGGCTGACTGCTCGGATTCTCCATGCCATTGTAGTTAAAATTTGACCCAATGCCCCCCATAGCTTGCTGGGAGTTCTGTTGATGAGCAAGGTGGCCACCAATAGGCCCACCAGTATTTGAACGAGGTGCCCCAAAGTTTCTACTTCCAGCTTGATGCACCGGTGGAACAGCTCCAATGGGCCCGTGCAAACCCCGGGTCGGAATTGCATAGGGTTGAGAATGTGGTGCCCCAGGGAATGGAGGAAAAGGCATTCGAGGTACAGCGTAGCCTGTTGGGTGCACACCAGGCTTATGCACCCCATTTGGAGGGCCATAAGGAACAAATGATTGTCCTGCTTTTGAGCAGGGAGTCAGAGGGTGAACCGTAACTATCTATGTAAAACAAATTTAGAGGGTGAACCATAACTATCTATGTAAAACAAATACAGGAACATATAAACTCTGCATACCTTTCCCCCTGCCACCTCTCTTATCTGCTGCTTGGCTTGAAGTCCCAGCCCCAAAGTTAGCCCCATTAATTACACCTTGACCACCACCCAGGAACAATCTCCGGTCATTATATATCTGCTTACCAAAATAGCATTGATTGAGATAGAAAAACAAACATGATATGACCACCTTGCAGCAGTCATCTAGGGGCAAAGCATTCACCTTTTTTGGCTTCTGAAATTGCACCATACTCTGCTTTAAGTTGTTCAGAGGTCCTTCTACCAAGCACTCATGCTCCTAAATGCACAAGTTATGTGTGTAAAATTCAAAACAAAAAGTAATTGTTCTTTACTGGTCATACTCTAACAAAATAAATAGCAATAACAACAATTCCAAACCAGCATCCTGATGTATGAAATAGCTTACCTTGTAATGTGTCAACAAGCTATTCCAAAGTGGTTGCTTGCTTAGTACTTTTGGATTACCAAGAATAACTATGCCATAACGTGCACGAGTTAATGCAACGTTTAACCTGCGTGGATCATTGAGAAACCCAATTCCCTGAAAGAGCATAGAAGGCATAAATTTACAGAGAGATTGTTACTTATAACCTGTATCCAGGAATGTGCAATTCAGTTTGCCCGTGTTTGGTTGCCCAAAAAGGGACTTATACAGGATTGCACAGTGCTCAACGCAGGACCAAAGCAGCATTACATAATACGCCAGATTTGGTCAAATTAGGCAATGCAGATTTGCACAAGCTACCAGGCCCACAAAAATGAATCTCTCACCTGCCATACCTCTTCTAGAACATGGAGGTGACTACATGCAACATGATGTAAGCAACCAAACATAACTTTACCAAACAGGTCTTGCCAGTGCAGCCGTGCAGGACAACCAAACACCAAGACATTGCATACATTTATGTTGGTTTGGGTCATGCTGCATAAGTTCTAATGCAAGCAACCAATCACACCCTAAGCTACAAGCATGACAGTACAATGATTGCAAATGAAAATGATGCATGCCACGGAGATAAAAATAGATAAATGAACAATAGATACCACGTCAAGGAATACTCATCAACAGAGCGCGGATGGTTTCGTGTATCAACTTCTTATACATGGAACTCCATACTAAACAAAACTAAGATAGCTGCAGATTGACCACGGCAATTCATCATGATTAAATTGCACAGACCACCACATAGTACTTCTACATCATAACGAAAAATCAAATGAATAAAACCGCAGAGGAATACCTGGTGCTCATTGCTTCTAACACAAGATAGAATAATGTAGTCTTTCTCTCTACCCTGAAATGAGTCTACACTAGCAACCTGCAAAAGGTATAAGACTTAACCAAAGCAGCCTTCTATATAACATGGATTAAAACTACGTTTTACAAGTTTTATGGTCAACCTCAATTTCCTTGTAAAGTTGTTGGCGAAGAGAGCCATTCCTTGCCATGTAATTTACGATGTATGCCCTTTGTCCTTCATAAGGTGTGATAACTCCAATCTGTGTAAAAAATGCATGAGTGCACGCTGTCTCAGAGAATGACTTCATATAAACTAAAGAATATCTGGAGATGAGATGATCAGCCACAATGAGCAACAATACCTGGCTTGGTACAACACCACTTCTTAAAAATGTTGTTACAATTTTTTCAACATTTGCAGCTTCAGTTCTATTGAGATACGATGTCCCACTAGCACTGATCTCTTCTTGACCCATCTGCACAAATTGGTATCAATATGCAGCACATCCAAAATAAAAAGAACAGTTTGTGTATGAAACAAGAAGCTACCTGCACATAGAAGAACATAGGCCGATTTGGAACAGGCCAAGGAAAATCAATTCCGGTTGATTGCCTCTCATTAACAGTCACTCCATTTTGCAGGGTGCCTTCATAGAAGCAGTTGGATGGAAACTCTGAGAGGCAAGGATGCATTCTATACTGGACCTATAAATCAGAGATGCTTGAGTTAGAATTATTGCTGATGGTAGAATTATCAGCTCACTTATAAATCTAACTATTATTAATCCTAGCAATGCTAGCAATGCCATTATTTAAAGTTTTGACATAACTTAATAGATTAATAACAGCTGGAAAACCAGGTGTTAACATCACAATGAAGTCATTTATGTGAAGTACAAAAACAATAGTTTGCAAAATGTCTAATGAGATGATTAATTATCTCTACAGAAAAATATAAGCAACTGCTAGAACTAAAACTATAAGGCAAGAAAAAACATAGCCTTTACACATGTATAGTGCCAATGTTGCAGGATGAAGCAGGGGAAACAATATAACATAACACCAAGGTAGCACTGTTGAGGCATAAAACATCAGAATATCAGATGCGGGTATTACCTGTAGCCTAAATGGCTTCACTCCAAGGATAACAAGGCGTTCAAAGAGAGATTGTGCTAACCCTGCACGGGCTGCTTTTTTGCACATGATGACTGGACCCAGTTGGCAATGATCTCCGACAAGGACAACCTATTGCAAAGGTATAAATAAATAAAGGATAATAAAATAAAACAACAAATTTATATTTTACCTGCTTGACACCAAGCACCAAAGGAATAAGACATTCAGGCTCTGTTGCCTGTGTGGACTCATCAATAAGAACCTGACAATAAAGTTTACCTTTGCCTCAGGATATATTACACAACAGGAATCATAGTTAATCTGAGACAACATGAGGTGATAATAATTACTTGTCGGAAACGGAAGTTTGAAAGACGGGGATCTCCAGCACCGACACATGTGCAACAAATGACATCGGCACTCTGTAGTATCTCTCTTTCAGTGGCACGCTTTAGTGCCTTGTACTTCTTCTCATCACTGCTGGACAATTCACCTGCAATAGTCGAATATGCTTGTAAGAATACTCCCTCAATAATCTTTGCACATCACATCCCTCAACAATGGTTGATTGCGGCATAACTATATTGTATAGTTAAACATGGATTACCTTGTTCATCTTTCAGTTGCTGTAGCTTGTGCAATTCGCTCTTTTCAGAAGTATCAAGGTGCCTGACCTGCAAGATTTTACATTAAGCATAAGCATAAGTGACATTCATAGCAAGTTTAATTTCAAAAAAAAAAAAAGCAACAAAAGGATGTACCTGATAATGCAGTGTGAGGTGCTCAACAGGAGACGAAACTGCTTCTCTAGATTTCGCACACAGCCTAACAACCTTTAGCACGCAATCAAAATTAGTAACAGCAATCACTAAATACCGAATCAATGGTAGGATAACAGCACCAACAAAAGTTGGATACTGAAAAGGACAGCGGGTGGAATGGGAAATCCTGTTATTTATCACCATGCTATGATTATTCACAAATTCTTAGCCGGATATTATTATCATATCCTACTGGAGTACTCGTGACAGGTTCACAGTTAAGTACTGATGCAGTCAGCCATATTGACAATGCTCAGTAATCCTACAAACAGTTTTGGCATACAACTAAGCAAGTTGGAGAACTGTAGAGATTTAAATAAGACTTCAACAATACCTTGAGACCAGTCGAGCTTATCTTCTCTGCCAGCTGATCAACAGCGACATTACTTGGGGCACATACAAGAACCTACAAATTTGACAAAATTACAGGTCACATAATCCTCACTAAACCGTATCAAACAACATACTTTTGATAATCATATACCTGTCCTTGACCTTGTTTGGCCATGTGATACACAATTGCAGCAGATGTGACAGTTTTTCCAGTGCCTGGTGGACCTTGAATCAAACTAACTGGTTTCTGCAGGACACTTTTAACTGCTAAAACCTGAACACAGAGCAAATGATACAAAATACAGCATCAGATCAAACATTCAATAATAATAAGACACAGAGATCATAACAGGAGCAAGCTTGTTAAGCTGCACCCAAAATTTAAAATATATAATAGACAAAGATTGTCCTGGAACAGAAGACAAGCATGTTAATCAAAGGCATGAATGGCACCATGTTAAAAGCAAACATGACAACCAAAAAAAAAAAAAAAAAGGAAACATAGTAAAAACAAAATATATATAACGTACCTGGGAAGCATTTAGTTCTGGAAGCCCAGGTGCACCAAAGCGTCTTGGTAGGGTATTACGTATTATTTGATGCTCAACTTCATGTCCCAAAAGGTGATGGTATATGTATCTGTGTGAGAACAGACACCGTAAAACTTTTTTAGTATAGATACAGCTATGACAAACACTTCAGAAGAACGAAATTATAAAAGAATGAACTTAATAAATCTCATTATAGCTACTAAGAATATTCTGCAGTATATATATACACATAGTTAACCAATGAAACAGTGCATGTATCAGAAACCATCAAATAGTGTGCCAACTAACAATATTTGAATTTTGGATTTGAAGTTATTTTCTATCAAAGAGACTTGTTCCTCCACCAACATTATAATGTCAACGACATATCGTAATCCCATGCACAAGATCACAATACTGAACTCACCCACTGACACTTGTTTCATCCACGGCAAAAGTTTTCATCGCTCCTTGCATTCTATCGAAACTGGTACTCTTCCAAACAAAGTCCACACTGAATCCAACGTTTAGCTCAGTAGGCACCCCCTGAAATCCAGGGAAACCATTACAATAGGCTGAGTGGATGCTAAAAAGAAACATGACAAAAAAACAAACCACCTTAATACCTGACTAGCACGAAGCTCAAGTGCCACCTCCTCTTGTGCAGTGAGCTTAATCTGAAAGAACAATGTCCTTAGCACAGGCACAAAGACAAAAGTGGCCCAATTAAGATTATCAACTTGTTTGTAATTACCACATGTCCCACAGATTGCCACGTCGGATGTGAGCTATCACCAGGATATCTCAATCGTAGCTCATCTCCCGGCACAAGCCTCAACTCATTGTCTTCCTAAAATACACAGTTGCTTCCCATGTTAGGTGAAAGAGTATCACAAAGCAATACCAAACATAGTCTAGAAGAAATCACTATATAATGACGGTATTCACTAATCCCATATATTTCAGTTCTTGAACAAACCTTTGGAAAGACAAAGTAAGCTACACGCTTCTTGTTCAACCCAATATCCCACCGGACAGTAACATTATCCTTGCTCTGTGACTCTTTCATCATCTAGAACATCATATAAAACAGCAACACATTTCAGTTTTGTGATGAAAAAGATAACAAACATGATCTTGTAATCAGAACACGGTACCTTGTCATAATCAGCCTCAAGCTTTATAAGTGGCGCAAAAACATTTTGGTACTGGCAAAAAAAAAGGGGGGCAGGATATTACTAGTTAGAATGCAATGTAAAATTGTGAGCTTTGACAGATTAAGAGTAGATAGAAGAAAAGCACCAACAAAAAAGTAAGCTCAAGTAATAGATAGAATATATCACTTTAGAGAGATTTAACCTGGTAAGCATCTTCATACTTCAGAACAACTGGCTGAGGTTCATCATCTACACCAGGCTTTTCAAGATCTTCGAGAGAGGCATCAGGATTTGTCTTCCAGAGCTCCTCCACTTTGTTAATTTGCTGAGCGCTAATTTGGCGAGCTCTTAGCTGCTCCTGCTCTGAAGGTACCTGGAAGGAAGTAAATTGTTCAACCATCAGAACGTTACTGGCTATGCACAAATGCATGAGACCAACCTAAGAAATCATCATGAGGAAACACTTGCCTTTACAAGCCACGACAAGAAACACCTGTCATCAATAAGAGGGCACCACTGGCTGAGATCCCAATTCATATCCTTCAGTGCATTAACACTTAAACATGGCTCTCTGCATAAAAGAACGACAACATTCTCCGACTTTGCAGAGATAAACCCAAGAAGAAATACATTCCGACAACCACAGTTGTAGCATTCGAGAATTGTCTCTCCCAAAGGGCTATCCTTGTGAAGGCACACTTCCTTATGCTTTGCCCTAACCTGCAAATGATACACATGGTTATGACCATGTACACAGCATTAGTTTCATTAAAATAGGTAAAGGTAGGTGGATTCTTGCACAACAAGCATATGCTTAAGAATGAGTGATCTAGGTATTTATTTGTATACAAAGCTTATGGTTGGTAGCAAGTATACATGCCTATAATAGACTAGGCCAAAGGTCACTGTTAGAGCAACGACATCGTAGATCAAACCATATGTTCTACAATCTACATTCCCATTTTACGGTTGGAGATGGGTCTTACTGAAAATTAAATTAAATTGCAAGCAAACTATTTAGACAATGGTATCAGTGACACCTTTGCAAAAAAGGATCTGAACACTTAAGATGCTAGCTACCACTAGGAACCACATTCACAAAATGTAGCAACCATTCCAATAGCGCAAAATATCAAAATTCAATACTGCACAATAAAACCAAAAAACCAAATACGCACATCTAGCAATCGTTGTGTTCCCATGGCAACGTCTCCTAGAGATACAACAGGTACACTCCACACTGGCTTATTCTAAACCTAATTCAAGAGATAATTAACATGACGTTGGCCTCAAAGTTATTTTATCTCCAACTATTTCCACCAGAAAACCTTCCAAGTCTAATCTAAAGCCACAAGCGCAGCAACCAGGATTACAGCAAATTATATAGCAACTAGATACGCCGCCACTATAACACACCGTAAAAATTACAAAATCCAACTAACTGACTCATGGCAACATTTGCCAATTTTAAGATGGTAACGATCAGCCCCTTATCCACTGTCACTTATATTATAATAATACAAAAACATGCTACCACAAAGTCTGAACAATAGTTTACTAATAGAGCCACAAAGTGCAGCTCAATAAAGCATTATTCTTTTATAACAACCAAAAAGCCTAAAATTGATGCAAAGCAGTAAATTTTCGTGAGACAGAGCTCCCACTCAGTTGGGTTTCTAGGCAATTATCAACAAATTTGTATGACAGAACTCTCACTCAGTTCAGTTTCTAAGCAATTATCAACAAATTAATATCTCACTAGTCTTAAATTATAAATAAGCTATGTCAAGACAAAAGGTGAATAGACAAACCAGGTGGTTGACAATGTGGGAGCCAGAGGTGTTCCCCCGCGAGTTACAGAACCACTTGCGGCAGGAGGGCACGTTGCACCTGGCCACGCAAGCAGGGTTGTGGATCCCGCAGTACCGGCAGGCGTGTTCCACGAAATCTCCCTTGCCGTAGTCGTACCCGTCCTCACCGGCGCCGGCTCCTACAGGTTCCTCGAAGCTGAGCGCGGCGACCCCGGAGGCGAGCCCATCAGCGGCAGCCGACGAGCGCGCCTTGGAGGCGGACCTCGGCGACGGCGAGGAGGAGGAGGCCGGCGGGGTGGGGACGTCCTGAGGCGTGAGATCGGGCTCCTGGGAAGCCGCGTCGGACGGCGGCGGTGGCGGGGCAGGCCACGACGACGAGGACGACGCGCCGGCGCCGGCGCCGGGGATGGAGGACGCGAGCGGCGTGGATCGGGGAGGCGGTTGCGAGAGCTCCGGGAAGTCGGGGTAGTCGAAGTCGTCGCCCTGCGTGTTGAACTCGAGGAAAGTGTAGGCGTCGCCGGCGGCGGGGGCGTCCGGCTGCGAGGCCGTCTCGTAGAGGTCAGCGGCGGAGGAGGGCGGCTGCGTCGCCATCCCCGCCGGTTAGGGTTAGGGTTTTGTCGCTAGCAGATGAACGGAGGTAGGGCTTGGGGTTGGGGAGACGAGGCGAATCGGGGGGGAGGGAGGGAGGAAGGGGAGAGGACGACTCGGTGAGGATGGCGAAGGGGTTTGATTCGGATTTTATTTTTCTTCAACCGTGCGGGGTGGGGTGTTTGATCTGGATGGAGAGAGGCTGGCTGGGGTGCACGAGAGAAGAGAAGAGAAGTGGAGAGGGACCGGTACCTACGATGAGTCTACGCTCCGTCGCTCCGATGCGATGCGCTGCGTGAGCCGGCTGGTGCTGTCGCTGGTCGCTCGGTCCACCGGCCTGGTGTACGCGTGTGGCCCAGCTAGATGCGCTTTCAGCCCAGGAAAAGAAAAGCTTGCGGTGGGCCCAACTGGTAAGGTAAATGCTTTGTTTCCCGTCGCCCTGACACCATGCAACCACCTGTAGTGCAGGAAATAAGGCTTGAGAATTGAGATGGAGCAGCTGCCGCAGCCTATAGAAGATTTCTCCGGTTGGTCATTATGCTTAATCTACATCGATCCTATGCTACAGTTCACTAATCCATATATCAGCTATGACAACAACAACAACAACAGTCTTTCCAAAGGTCATAGATTATACATATCTCCATTACGATGCAACATGTATTCACAAATTAGACTATTGAATGTCTTTTTATATATTATTAGGAATATCTCTCATTCACGTCCTTCCTCCATTTATCTCCAAACATGTTACATAAATTAACTTGAATTTGTCATCTAACTATAACCTCAAATTCTCGCAGCAAGGCGCGGGGAATTCACCTAGTTTCATTCAGAAAGAAAGCACTTCTTCCTAATCACAGAAAAAAATAAACCCTAGTAGAAAGT
This sequence comes from Hyparrhenia diplandra, assembly GCA_015847255.1. Lineage (NCBI taxonomy): Eukaryota > Viridiplantae > Streptophyta > Magnoliopsida > Poales > Poaceae > Hyparrhenia > Hyparrhenia diplandra. Next base: position 234,226 of record JADLZK010009377.1, read on the forward strand.
GAGGGGATTTTTGTTACCCCGGGCTGAAATTCACTTCCATAAGGATTCTAACCAATTGAACTATAAAAAAAGTAGCAGCCGCACACTCATGACTAAGTTTTTTTTTAATCAAACCACGGACCTCTATGAACACACTCATGCCAGTCATATTCTAATGAGCTTCTTCAAAGATTGGATTGTCAAATGCTTGGGACGATAAGATTAGACATACAAGAAAACTAAGGGAACGAATCAGCTTCGTGTGCAAACTATGAAAACTACAATCAAAGCCACATGATTTGAATCCAACGTCCATGAGACAGGTAAACTTTTTTCACTTACACCCTCCCTCGGGTTAGATTTAAAATATGGTGGGGAGTTTAAGTGAAAAAACCTCAAACGTTGGATTCAGATTAAAAATTAATGATATCCCCTCCGTTAAAAATTATAAGTCGATTTCACTTTTCTGGTACATGTCAGTTGTATTGGGTTAGTTTTATTGATGTCGCTATATTGGCGAAAGAGAGATGACAAACTTTCAATTGAAACAGAGACATGGAGTCTCCAGTAATCCAGGAGTTTGAAATAATTTCCTTGGTAAACTAACTAGTTTAGCAAGTTAATAGAATAAATAGCAATCTTAAATTTTATCTTTCTTGTTTTTTGATAGAACGCTTGGTCCTGTCCTGACTGGTAGAAATGTAGAATGACTTCTCTATACCAAGTTGTTTTTCTAGGAGTCCTGTTAGAGACAGAGTTAGGATCTCTCTGTGCTTGTTTTGTTAGTATCGGGGATTTATCTGCTCCTTTCCAGCGATGTTAAAAAAAATAATACAAAAAAAAAATTTACACCGCACGGGGCCTTTTTGACTCCTGGCTCAACTCAATTAACTATTCGCATGTTACTAAAAAGCAAAAGGTTTGAACGATATAAATTTAGGATATAATGGTTTGAACGATACAAATTTCAGGGGTATCAATCAAGTGGGGCTATTGCCGTACTGGACTTATTATAGCTTACAAAATTCCAAATTTCCAATACATGTTTGGTACACATAACAAACATGACTCAAGCTAACTGCAACAAGATGGAAAATATATAATTCAACATGAACCAATAACTAGCTCTAATACCCAACTCGAATGGTGGAAGTTTGCAGTGCCAACCCAACTATACACTGTTGCTAGCTTAGGCCACTGAGGAAATAACACTAGAGAACTCATAAAACGTATCGTTCCAATGCAAATGGTCCATTCACTGGGTAAAGACTATGGTGTGTTCACTGGCTGAGAGGCAATCAACTCTCCTTCCTGAGGGAAGCATCAGTGATAACATGTTCTGATGCTCAGGGTCTCAGAGATCATGAGCAGCAAGTGTCAGCGACTGCAACTAGCAACTGCATCCCCCGGCCTGAGCCTGAGACTGGGACGAGTTTGCATTGCCGGACCTCAAGTTCACATCAACCATGTCTTCCTGCTTCGCTGATGAGAGTGTCTCCATTCCAGGAAGTGCAGCAGCAATTTTACGGAACAGCGCCTGCTCACAAGTTTGTGGTGGTCAGTGCAAAACAAACAAGCATGTTGACATATAAACACATATAGACAGGCAGAAAAATGAAGGCCTTTCCAAAGAAAAACGCACAACTCTGAACTTTAGGGGAAAAAATTTGCATGCTCTAGAAGCAGGTTATCAATAGGAACCCAACTTATGAAATGAGACATCTAAGCAGTTCATAGTTCTGAAGCATACCTTAATGTTAAACCCAGCTTTAGCACTGGTTTCAATAAACATGACGCCAAGGTCCTTTGCCTTGCCTTCCCCTTCCTCTATCGAGACTTGCCTGTTCCATGGGATGCAACAGAATTTCAGCAAGAATATAAGGATGACATACTTCTTCAAATTACATAATAAATAACTCAATATGACAAGTGACTAAACAAGACAAGTGGAAATTTAGTTAATTTAGCTAAAAGCTGGAAATAATCACTTAAAGACAGAAGACCTAGCAAGTCATAAAAGCAATGGTATACCAATAGATGTCAGATTCCACTTCTAGTGACAAAAACAAGCAAAAAAAAACACTCGTACACATTGAGTAAAGATATATAGCATATGCTAAGTAAATCTTGGATTAAAGAAAGCAAAGATTCCAGCATTTTGCTATATGCCAACCCAAGATTGCTTCAGAAGAATGCACTAAATGCCTCAATGAGATTGAGCCCTGGACCCAAGTCCCACTTGATATCAGCAACCAGCATATGGGATTCTTCTGAATCACAAAGTTTAGGGTGATATCCACATCAAAATTCATAGGACATGCAATCCAAAAATTTTAAAGCTATTTTTTGCTTGGTATGAATTTTGTTGTCAATATCAAACAACAAACAGATAAGTGTGATAACTAAACTGCCAATTTTACAACAATAGTAGATGACACAGAAAGACATCTGGAGAATTAATGAATTAAATTTGACATGAGAGAGAACAAAGAATTTAAAGCCAAACAAAAGATACATAGAGGAACCAACAAAACTACAGAGATCAGGCAAGTGTAAACACCACCAACCTCTTGTCAACAAGGTCAGTTTTGTTCCCAACAAGCACAATGATAACATCACTGCCCCTCTCAGTGCGAACTTCCTCTATCCACTTAGATGTATTTAAGAAGGACTGCCTGCCTACAACATGAAGCAAATAAAGGTAAGCCCAAAATTGTAAAAGTTTATGTCCTTATAATCCATAAAAGATAAAAGTTCCTAGTCATTGTTGCTACTGATGTGCACCTGATATATTTTTTCTATAAAATGTGTGGGTTTGTGTGTTTGTGTGTGTGTGTGAGAGAGAGAGAGAGTTTACTTGCAACATCGAATACAATGACAGCAACTGAAGAGTCTCTGATATAGCTTGGAATTAAACTCCTGAACCTTTCCTGACCAGCTGTATCCCTGCAAAGGAAACAAAATATGAAAGTCAACAGTCTGTAGATCTCAAGGAGGCATGCTGGCTAACGGATGCATAGTAGTCACCATACCAGAGTTGGAGTCTCACAGTTCTATCTTCAAGGTACATTGTCTTTGACAGAAAATCAATACCAATTGTAGCCTGCATACCAGAGGAAACAACTTTGAGCAAACCTGAATAGACTAGTCAGTATTACCGTATAACAAGCCAAAGTAGCATCCTAGTAGAGATATTTGCTACAGAAAAACACACTGTTTTCCTTACAGTACATTACACGGACAATACACAAAAGTTTGGGCTCTGGCGTCCCACAGAACAATGTCAAGGACATGTGATCCAATCAGGCAATCATACCAATATACCATCACCAATGGGTGATACAAGCCCAAATTATAACGATAAGCCTCACATGTAAGTGATCCAAACAGGTAATCAATCATACAACCACCTTTTAAGAACTGTGCTAACAGTGAAAAAAAAATCGCCTCACATGTAATTGCAACGATAGTAGAGGTACAAATAAGGCAATTCCTCCTCCTTGATCATGAGTCATGAGCATTCCATTGTTTGGTGAAATAGCACCATCACAGACCCAGAAGAAAAACTAGGATCGATGCGGAGCTATGGTTTCTACGCCTAATTAGTGACTAACCGAACCACCCTGATCCAATCGGGCGCAGGATAGATCACCCTGCCCCGGATCACATCGACCTACCGATCCTCCTACGCTGGATCTGGCCCGCCCGATTGGATCCAACTCTGAACTCACTAACCCAGCCCGACGCGGCGAGATTACACGAACAGCAGTCGATCGGGACCGGAGCAGGGGAAGAAGAGGCGTGCGGGCCGCCGTACCTGGTAGGTGTTGTCGAACTTGTCGTACATGAATCGGGTGATGATGCTGGTCTTGCCGACGGACTGGTCCCCCAGGAAGACGAGCTTGTACTTGGCGAGCGCCGACACCGGTGCCATCTCCGCCGCCTCCTCCTCTTCCTCCCCCTCTTCCTCTTCTCTCTCACAAGGCAGGCGGCGACGAGGTCAGGTGAGATCGGATCCGGCAGCGGGAGAGGGGGATCTCGCTCGCTCGCTCGGGTCGGCGTGTGTGTGTGACCGCCCGCTCCCCTTGTCTCTCTCTCTCTCTCTCCCCGCGACGGAACGCGAGTGTTGCGCTCCTCCCCCCTTCCTTCGTCTGGGCGTTGCCTCCGAGATCGGTGCCTGCCGTTTATTACTCCTGGCGCTCGCGGAGAAGGCGGCCGGACCGGAGGGCAAATGGCACGAAAGCCTTTTGTTTTGCAGCGCTAGTATGAAAAAACGTGGTACAGCGCAGCGCTGAAGGATACGGCCGGCGGATCCGGTTCCGGTGTCTCGGGCCTGGGCGAGTGCACTGTAGCTACATGTGAAAGTTGGATTCCATTTATTTATATCCAATAAATACCTTTTAGTTATTAAGAAAATAAATTAGAAACTTATTTTCTCTCAACGAATTTTGAATTCCTAGTTAATTATAATTAATTTGTTAAAAATTATGGATGTTTAACTTCGCTCTGCTTTCACCTCTCTAATTATAGCAGACTACCTATATGGGTGTGGTAGGCGACGCCGTCGATCGAGGCAAATGGGTGACTTCGTGAACTTTAAAATTTACCGACTCAGTTTTTCGAAGTAACTTATAAGGGTAGAATTTGCGTACGTGTGTTCATATGGGGTCAATATGCGTGCATGTTGTGAGCGTCACGTTGAATGTGTAATCTAGAAAAAAGAGGGGAAGAAGTTGAGAATGAGACTTGAGCAAAAGTATACCACAAAGCATCATCTACGGAAAAAATATAAGAGAATCTTTTGTTGTCGCAAGTTTAACGTAACAAATGAACTTCATTTGATACACTAAAGCTTTGTTCGTTTGTGTGGCATTGGAATGACCCATGAACGGTTCCAGCCTGGGAATGAGTGAATCCAAGTGATCCATCTGATCCGGTTGTTTTCGTTCCGGACCTCAAGAGGCGTGGAATAAATTTAGGTCTTTTGGTATACAAAATGAGAGGATTCAAAACCAGCCTAGATCAATCCGCCGGAACCATTGCCTGTATTAGGTGGAACTGGATTCAAAACTAAGCCAAACCAATCCGCCCAGAATGGAGCCAATCCGACCAAAACACTCCATTCTGGGCGGATTGATTTGGCCCAGTTATGAATCCAATTCAAGCTAAAATAGACATTCGGTCGAGGAATGGTTCCAGGCGGATTGATCTACGCTTCATGATAATTTTCTTCCTTCCTCTTGCAACCTCTCTTACTCTCACAATTCACAATTCCTACCAAAAACCTGTCGGGTTTTGATCCGCCCTCTTTGCATACCAAAAGACCCGGATTTGTTCCACACTGTTGTGGTCCGAAACGGAAACAATCGAATCAACCGCATTGTGTGACACGGGTGAATTCACTCAAAACCGGTTCCGAAAGTAATCCACACCGAAATTTAACCCGACCAAAACGAACAAGGTCTACGGAATGATGCACTTTTTTAGTTTACCAGTTTGGTATAAACATGTATTTTGCCTCCAAAAACAACAATTACTGCACAAATTATATGATTATTACTTAACAAACCTCGTGAGTGCTCATGAATTTGGTTGACTAGTTCACAGACAATTAAACTTATAAAATCTCATTTGAATTCTCACGGAAAGGAATTAGGAAAACTAGATAGACTTCATCTCATGGGACTTACATGGCATTTATGCCACATTTGATCAAAGGAAAAAATCTCCCTCGTCTTTTCTACATGCAAAGCACGGGTCTGACCAACTTATCTCATGAAGCTACGGTGCCATTGTATATGGGGTGGGCCACGGGTCGGGGGGGGGGGTTGGGTTCTTGATCTCGTGAGAAGACGTTTTCCTTAAGCAAAAAAACTAGTCTTGTCCCCACAAGTCGATTTTTCTTTAGATTGACTTCATTCAATTATGACACCAATCCCTCCAAGCTAGGGAGTATAAGGTTAGTTTCTCAATGGGGGTTTATTATGTTTTTTCTCTCATTAAATAAAGTAAGGCGCCACATGAAAAAAGTCACTTTTTGCATTGTTGGAATAGAGAGAGAAAGGAAAAGTTTTAGAATTGGTGAAACTTACCATAGAATAGATCAATACCGGAACTATTTTTTGAGTCATTAAATTAATTGCAAAACTGTATTAAAATCACGGGTTAAAAAAAACTCATGGGTTTGAGAATATGTCTTTTCATTATTCAACAAAATTTGATTTTATTGATGTAGGTTGGGTTTTTTAGATAAACAACAATTATGGAAATCCTCACCAAACTACAAAATTAGCCTACTAAAAATATCACACACTCAGGAATTAGCCATTATGTCAGTCAATGACCAAAACTTTTAGACTTGAACAAATTAGTTGTTGGAACATGTGCACGTGTTCAGAACTTTCGGAGAAATGTTCAAAACTTTCAAATCTTTGGAACCCAAAGCTACAAAACATTACATATAAAAACAAAAAAAAAAACCATAGCTCTTAGCTCAACAATTCATCACTGCTTAATTCCTATGTATATGAATAGATTTGTGCACCAACAAGCTAAGTATACCCTCTTGCTATATATTCACGGAGTATGTCATATTAAAAAGCGATAATTTTCTTCCTTCCATCTCTTGCAACCCCCTTCTCTTACTCCTCTCCTATCTCTCAATATGTCGTGCCTCACTCTCACAATTCCCTGCAAAACCTTGGTTGCACCACTTTATGTCATGGTAATGTAGAAATACCCTCTTGATCACATTATATATTCACGGAGTATGTCATATTAAGAAGTTCTTTGTATTTAATTTTCTTCCTTTTTGAAAGGGACCTCCATTTCTTGCCATGGTGAATACCCCTTTCTTACTTTGACATTCTTTCTTCCTCTTCTAAATTTCACCATTCAAAACTTTGATTCTCAACAGTATATAAGGTTTTGCACCACTTTACAATCCGTTTCCTGCAAAACCTGGACCTATGGTTGCAGACTTTATGTCATGGTATATAAGGTTTTGCACCATTGTATGTCATGGTATATCCGTTTGAGCTGCTTATTTATATCACGGTGCACGTGTGGACCTATGGCTTGGTATTTCTCTTTCTTAATTAAACTAGAGCACACCACATATTAGGCAACATATTTAAATTGATTCAATCTGTTGCCAGTTTTTTTTGTATAAGATTAATGTTTTATTGCACTAACATTTATTATGAGTCATGAAATCATTATATTAAAGTTAGACTAAGTCTAACTAAAATCCAATTAAAATAACTATGTCATTATTGGACAGAATCGCTTGAACTTATCTTTTTTTTTTTTTCACAACAAAACAAAACAACATTAGCCGACTTATTCATCCGCGAACAACCCTATTGGCATGAACGGTACCATTATATTGTTAAGGACATGGTTATGACAAAGTAGTAGAAAATTCAGGCGTTTGGCGAACTTTGTTCTTTTCAAATACCACAAATCGATAGGTCTGCGTCTCTGACCGTTTGCAGCGCGCGCGCGCCTGGCCGGCCAAAGTCGTTGGTACGAACAAGTGCGGACGCGGGCGGATCTCGCTCGCTCGCCCCTTCTCGTCGGCAGCCCGGCGTCAACGAACCAATTGGGGCAGGCAGCCAGTCAGCCTCAGCCACCGAGCCAAAGCCTCCGGCCCCGGGGCCCCGCGTCGCCCTCCCACGCGCTGGAGAATAATTCGGGCAAAAGGCAAGAGCATCGTCGGATCGTCGGCACTACAGGGAAGGGAGTCCACTCTCCCGTACGCCGATACCCACTGACGCCACCGCCCGAAGCCTCCCCGAGAAACAGGAGCCGCCGGAGCGGGGATGGCGTCCATCTCGCGGAATCTCCGGCGATCCCTCGCCCCGGACCGCCTGCGCCGCCTGCTCCTCCTCTCCCAGCAGCACCCGCGGGAGTACGTGACGGCGGAGTGCCACCGCCCCGTCGTCCTCCACAAGCGCGGCCCCGACATCCTCCACGACCCCTGGTTCAACCGGGTACGCCGCCTCGGTTCCGTTCCGTTGACGGTGGTGCTCCCTGTCTAGTTCGCGCTCTTGGGGGTTCTGAACTTCTGACGCTGCTGGCTGCTGCAGGGCACGGCGTTCTCGATGACCGAGAGGGACCGCCTCGGCCTCCGCGGCCTGCTCCCGCCCAACGTCGTCTCCTCGCAGCAGCAGATCGACAGATTCAGTACGTGTGCCCCCCGTCCTGACGAGCCGCCTCATTGCTTGCTGGGTTTGCTGCTTGCTGCATGAATCGCCGCGGATCTAATTGGATCGGCCGCTGTAGTGTGGAATGGTTTTCGACTAATGTGGTGTTTTGGCGGTGTGTTGGTGTCAGATCGTCCCGTGGGGCTGGGGTTTAGTTCAGCTAATGCCCCAATTGGTTAGCATGGTTAGCATTAGGATTATCTTTAGAAGCCATGGACAAACAGAAAAGTTTTCCGTAAAAGTTTACAATCAAGTAATATGGCATATTCATGGAAAGCTTAAGTGTGGAAGTTGCATATCCACAGCTAGAGCTAGAGCCTAGAGGAGATGCATCACTCATGGGTGGTATTCTAGCTGGGTTTACAATTTATAGTAACTATGTAAGCCATTTTGTGAAATGCATTATTACTGAAATAGACTGTAACTGCATTCTGCATATTTACTTCTTTTAAAAAAATTCTAATATCTACTTTGGTTACAGTGCTTGATCTGAAACGGCTTCAGAGATACGCTAAAGATGGGCCATCTGATACTTATCCATTGGCAAAATGGCGCATCCTTAACAGATTGCATGACAGAAATGAAACGATGTACTACAAGGTATGTGTACCTTCACAGTCTGCACATTCATCTAGGCATATCCTTATTCTTGTTGATGTTGCATGTTCTGTTAAGGAGCAATATCTTTGGTTTACACCCGAATGTGTGGTTATGCACCTTCTGTGTGCTAACTTTATTGCCCTTGCAATATCAACCATAAATGATTAAAAACTTGTTGGGTTCTGTTTCCAAAATGGTTGCCTTATATTGTATCATTTTTAAATAGGTACTAATAGATAACATTGAGGAGTATGCGCCTATCGTTTACACACCAACCGTCGGGCTTGTTTGCCAAAATTACAGTGGTTTGTTTCGACGGCCTAGGGGAATGTACTTTAGCGCAGAAGATCGTGGGGAGATGATGTCCATGGTGTACAATTGGCCAGCTGATCAGGTATGGGTCAGTTCAGTGCTTGTCCAGTGTCCACTTACTAATTGTCTTCTGTAGTTGAGCTATTCCCATTTAAGGTAAAGTACAGTTGTGTTAAGATATACCTTTCTGTCCTTTGCATTTTGGAGATCTAAAAGGACAAACATTTGCTGAAGAACTTTTCTACAATTTCAATTAAATGAAAATGGTTACTTGGTCTACCTGTTTCAGGTTGACATGATAGTGGTGACTGATGGAAGCAGAATATTGGGCCTTGGTGATCTTGGGGTGCATGGTATTGGCATTGCTATTGGAAAATTGGATTTATATGTTGCTGCTGCTGGAATAAATCCTCAAAGGGTATGTGGTTCTTTAGGACTCTAATTTCAGATCCTTCCCTTCTTTCCCATCTTATTTTCAGTTCCACACTAAACTGGCCATTTTTTTTGCAGTCAAATACCAAAAATTTTTTTGTGATATAACACTTCAAAGATTGGAATTGTTCTTTCGTTGCTTTGGTTTGGAGTAAATTTGATAATTAAAAAATTCTCAAAGAAATATGCCCATATAAGATATTCATCAAAGACCTATTTGACATCTGAGTGGATTTTTCTATATTGGGAACCATGTTCTTAATGAAACGATTATAGCTTGTAGAGTACGATAGTGTTATCTAAACGGAACTCTCAAGTAATCTACCGTTATTTGTTTACTTGCTTACTGTTGGTTTTCATGTGGACAACTAGATAGTTGTCTTTCATGTCTTTGATTGCTTTCTTACTTTTTTCCCCTAGGTTCTTCCTGTTATGATTGATGTTGGAACGAACAATGAGAAGCTCCTTAAGGATCCTCTTTGTAAGATCTTGCAGTATTTGTTTATGTATCAAACACCTACTTTTGTTTTCACATATTTGTCATATCAAACACCTAGTTTTTATTTCACATTATGCCCCCTTTTTAACTATAAAGGAGAAGATCATGTAGCAAGTGCCGACGTGCCATAGATATCCATGTTTTCTAACACATATAGTGGCACCTGTTCAAATTAGATACACTTGATACTTATATGATTATATCAAGAAAAAATGTGATGTTTTTTTAATTCCTTATCATACAGATCTTGGGCTACAAGAGCACCGTCTTGAGGGAGATGAATATGTCTCAGTTATTGATGAATTCATGGAAGCTGTTTTTACTCGCTGGCCTAATGTTATCGTGCAGGTACTATCTTGTCATTCTACGCTTCATTTCATTAACACTTTCATTACATGAGGCTTTATCCCGAACCATATCATAATACTTATCTTGTATTTTCTAGTTTGAAGATTTCCAAAGTAAATGGGCCTTTAGGTTGCTGCAGCGTTACAGAAAGACTTATCGCATGTTTAATGATGATGTTCAGGTGAGTTCTAATTTCTGCATTTTTTTCCCTAAGATTTCCTGTCATGTTTGTGCCAATAGCCCTTAGGTTTTGGTGATACCATTGCACAATATTATATCAAGCTTTAAAGTGAAATAGAGTTTGAGGTTTTGACCTTTGACATCTGGTTAAAGTACTCTAGTCAGTATGTTCCATTATTATCTAGAAGAGTCAACGTGTTGCTCCTGAAATGACAATTCTTTGTGTATACAAAGGGAACTGCTGGTGTCGCAATAGCAGGCCTTTTAGGAGCTGTACGGGCACAAGGGAGGCCAATGATAGATTTCCCAAAACAAAGGATTGTTGTTGCTGGCGCTGGCAGGTCTGGAATACTTTTTTGCACTTGGTTTAAAATTAGATAACATGCTAAGTGGTTCACAGCAACTCTGTTTTTATTTTTATGATAGCATATTCAATTCAGAAAGAATCTTGGAAATATGAGTATTAACGCTGCCATGCAAAAGAAATATTACCTCTACATTATTTCATTCTTTACAGTGCTGGTATTGGAGTGGTGAATGCTGCAAGCAGAACCATGGCAAGAATGTTGGGAAACAATGAGGTTGCTTTTGAGAGTGCGAGGAGTCAATTCTGGATAGTTGATGCTCTTGTAAGTTCGATAACCAAGAACCATTTAACGATTTATACAGTTGCAGCTATTATTTTATACTATCCATTCCTTCACCACTTGTATTTGGAATGGTAATCTTAAGTAAAATCACATGCTCTAAGAAATTTAAATGGATCACCACTGTTGTATTTATCATGTCGTGTCATTGAGAGTGCCTCTTGGTCTATAAGAATTGATTATTAGTTGTGCCCAATCATTCAAAATGTAAAGTTGTCTTTGTTTTTCCTATGTTTTTTTGGACATACTAATTTTCTGTACTTTTATGAACTCATAACCTGATTTGTATTTTCCTTTGTGTAGGGCCTAATAACAGAAGACCGGGAAGATATCGATCCAGATGCACGGCCTTTTGCTAGGAGAAAGAGTGAGCTTGGTCACCAGGGCCTAAGTGAGGGGGCAAGCTTAGTTGAAGTGGTACTGTCTAATCTTGGTGCTTTCATAAGCATGATGAATTGTGAGGTTACTAATTTTTAAAGAATGAAAATGAACTACCACACATTGCGAAGGAATATGTATTCCCAAAATAAGTTTCTAATATGGACCCGGTTCATTACTCCAATCTTTATTGAGTCATGCTCTTTTCTAAAGAGACCAAGTATGAATTTAGGGTTGCAAAGCCCCCCAAGCAAATACTAAGGAGCATTCATTGCTGACTGTTGTGATGCAGCACCACATACAAAATGACACCTCGTGATTTTTAACACAGTTTATCTGTGGTTTGGAGCTAATGCCGTTTCATGTGGTGTTAGACTGACTCAGATCACCAAACCCCACCCAACTTGGGGTTTTCTGTTTTTTCTGGTCTGACATGTTTTTGGATTTTCTTTTCAAGATTAGCATTTATGAAATATTACAATTATCATCTTATGTATGTATATTTAACATTAAAAAATGACTTAGCAAACTGGACTTCAGCTTATGAATCTGAACATCTGGTATGGTACCTTGTATGTTGTGCAGGTTAAAAAGGTGAAACCTGATGTCATACTTGGATTATCTGCTGTTGGTGGTTTGTTCTCGAAGGAGGTAAGAATAGTTGCATGTTACTTTCTAAGCATTTACTCTAATGCTGTTGTAGTAGTACTCCCTCCGTCCCTGAGAGAATCAATTTCTAGAGCAAAAATTTGTCCCCAAATAATTTGATTTCTAGAGGATGATGTGGTCCATCGGACCATTTAATACTCCTCGTATTCCTGTCTATTAATTATTGCAGCCTCTCATCTCCAATCATCCCTCATTCTCCCATCTAGCACGTAACCCAAACACCGAATATTGTGCAACTTAATGATGAGACTAAGGGTAATATGGTCATTTGGTAGCTGTAATAATTTGTCTAAAATTTGCTAGAAATTGATTCTTTCAGGGACAGAGGGAGTATTAATTCATGCTTATTGGAGAGAATTGAATGAATCATTTTCTGTGCTACATTTTTTTTAAAAAAAAGGTAAAGCACAATGTAGGTTCTTAAATAAGTTGGTAAGTTACAGAGCTGCACATTTTAGGTCCCTCAACTTGTATAAGTGATCAGGTCTACAAATGTCCAACTCATACCAATATTGAAAATTAGATATTATATTGTATAGTGTTGATATTCAAGTAGAAAAAACACTCAACCCAAGGAGAGAGATATCCCAAAGGCATTGCTTTGAAAGGCTTAGAAAAGTTACCCAGAAGCCAGCTCTTACCTGTATGGGCAGTGCACATGTTATTGAAGTGCCATTGTCAGATAGAAATATGTTGTCCTCCTGCAAATGACAAGTGGATTACATCTATTTTAGCCATTGTACTAACTGTTTTTTGACTTTGAAAAGCTATAATATATTGAAGTGCATGCTCATAATGGGGTACTTGTACCATCAGGTTCTAGAGGCACTAAAAGATTCATCCTCTTCGAGACCAGCAATTTTTGCAATGTCCAATCCAACTAAGAATGGTTTGTGCCATGTAATTTTCATCTGATGTTCATTATTTGCTGAATCTCTTATCTAATTATGTACTCATTCCATCTTGTAGCTGAGTGTACACCTGGGGAAGCATTTTCAATTCTGGGTGAAAAGGTCATCTTTGCTAGTGGGAGCCCATTTGATGATGTGGATCTTGGTACCTCTTTCCATTCGTAGTCCTTGTGACTCATATTTATAGGTAGCATATCAATTTTTCATATGTTGACTCTCAGCCATTAATGCATCTTACAGGTGCTGGGAAGATTGGCCACTCCAATCAAGGGAACAATATGTACCTCTTTCCTGGGTTAGATAATTATCATTATCATTATGCACTATGCAATCGGGTTTTGTTCTTATGACAGTTATGGTTTCATTTTTGGCTTCTTTGCTGTGCAGAATAGGGCTTGGAACCCTTCTGTCTGGTGCTCGGGTTATCTCTGACGGAATGCTGCAGGCTGCAGCAGAACGGTGACTCCCTTGACCTTTTACCATTAGACCTTGTAACACAAATACACGATTGGGCTATTACTTACATCTTTAACTGTGTTAAATTTTCTGTAGTTTGGCTTCATACATGAAAGAGGAGGAGGTTCTGGAAGGGATAATTTATCCTCCAATCTCCAGGTTTTATAATTCTAAGCTGATCTTCCTGTTTGTGTTGTATGCTATGCCTTCTATTCTAATATGTCCTACATGCAGAATACGTGACATCACCAAGGAGGTGGCAGCAGCAGTTGTGAGGGAGGCAGTAGCAGAGGATCTAGCTGAGGGATACCGTGACATGGATGCACATGAGCTTGCACGACTCAGTGAGGTGGTTAATCTCTTCATTTCCCAAGCAAGTTATGTTATTATGGCCCCTTTTTTTACCTTGAAGTCATGGTGATGCAGGAAGAAACTATTGAATATGTCAAGACGAACATGTGGAGTCCTGTCTATCCAACAATAATATACAAGAAGGACTAGAAAGCTCTATTTGCTATTTTGCATATGTTCAGTGATCATGTATGATATACTTTAGGCTGCGTTCTGGAAGGTAGTCCAGAAGTGTAGGTACGTTAGTTATAAGCAAGCAGCTTCCATTGTTCATTGACCTCACTTTTAATTGAATCTAGGATACGAGGCCCTTTTGGGCCAATTATATAGGCCAGCTCCTGACGTCCTACGTCGTGCACTCGTGCTGACCATTTCCCATCTCAAATATCAGCTGTACCACTACTGGAAACTCCACTCCAATCTTTCTCAGATGTTAAATCCTGTGTATAACTTTGAACACAGACCAATAATAACAAAGCCATAAATTTGCCAGAGGAAATCTGTTCTTGCTACTTGCTTGCCAAAATTGTTTGATGGTTGTCTCTTCCCTTACAATTTATTTTTCATCTGATATCAGTTCTGAGTTTTTGTTTGTTTAGGGTAGAGAGGATGAAGTTATTTTTTTTTTTTTTTTTTTTTTTTTTTTTTTTTTGCAATTGATATTCGAGAATATTTTTATTTTTGTTTTGCTGAGATTTGAGATCAGACGAGAAGAATACACCAGCTATATGGCTCATCCGTGCTTATTGCTTAATGATCTACACAAATTGGGAGCAGGTCCTACAGCCGGGCAAAAAAAAAAAAAGTTCTTAACACAATATAGCCAGAAAAAAGAAATAATTGCATGATATGGGTGTTTGGTTTTGGTATGAAATGGATTGACCCCATACCCTTCTCATCCTCACATTCCATTCATTTTTTCTTCTGTTTGGAAAATGGAATTAACTCGATCTCTTAGAATGCACGTGATTAGTAGTAACATAGAGAATATTTACGGGACAAACTCATGATGCACCCACATATTTAGTATTTACAACGATGCCATTCCTCAAACCTTTGCTAAGTTTGCTCATCATTTGAAGCCTTGAAGGTCACAATTGAAAACCAAACCCTTCAAACATTGTATCAACCATGGGCAACTTCCTAAACAACGACACCCTAAAACCAGATCCACCTGATAGAGCATGCTTCTGAAGAGAATGAACAAACCAAGGCACGTGTACGCCTGGAGAAGCATTTTCAACAACGGCATTGGAATACCATCCATTCAAAACCAAAAGTTTGCAGCTTGTAACTCGTGAGCAACCCAAGGATGACATCTCAGGAAGGACACTATAAATACATGGCTTGGACTCTGATCATATATGTACAACAATACAATCTTCTAAGCCTTGCTCATTCGTCTCTACCACAGATGTGGCTCTTCCACTCCGTCATCTGCAGCTCTGCTTCATCTCCTCATGCTCACCTCCTGAGCTACTGTTGAAAGCAGTATATTAACCCAACTATGATACAAGAGGGACAGAAAATCATTAAGAAAGTAAGCAGCAATACTTAATTTGGAACTTGGTCAAATTAGTTGACTTAGGACAGCTTAAGTGACTTAATTTGGAGGCAGTATGTTACTAGGATTCTGCATAAATATATAAGTGAACCATACAATATCAAAGGAAAATTATGTTTCTAACAAAGATTTTTTCAGCTGGAGCATGTGAATATGAGCAACGCTTAACAATGGAGATGTTTCTGCGTCAGGAAATCTCTACAGGAATGAGGTAGGCTGTGGTGCTTCCTACCAGCTAATGTCATTCTGCAGGTAGAAGTGGTGTAAAACTGTGGAACTTAACTTTCTGTTAAACTAAACTTGTTAGCAATTATCAAAAGGTCAGGTGCACCAATCCTTACAA
Organism: Hyparrhenia diplandra; assembly: GCA_015847255.1. Taxonomy (NCBI): domain Eukaryota; kingdom Viridiplantae; phylum Streptophyta; class Magnoliopsida; order Poales; family Poaceae; genus Hyparrhenia; species Hyparrhenia diplandra. The sequence goes on from JADLZK010009377.1 coordinate 250,102, forward strand.
CTGCTCCTAAAATGGCGTGACAATTGTGATCACAAACTCTGAGGCAAGCGACGAGACTGACTTCATCCTCAGTCAGCGTGCCTTCGCTAGGATGGGGACATAAGCAGAATACTGGTTCAACCCTGATGAACCTTGGTTATGTAGGAATTGAGTACAGGAGGTCCATGCATACAAACTTGCCTAAAACACTTCAGCAGTATGACTATTTTTTTTTCACAAGGCAAAGAAACTGAAAATTACTACATAATGATCTAGCATAATGGACTTATGACACAGCTAACATATCGAAATTTTCATGGTTTCACTCCACTACAGGGTTCATTGTGTCTACCCAGGCAAGAATATTGTGTTCAAAATTACTTAGAGCAGCCATTTTCCCCTATCTTGAATTTGAGATCTGGTACCAACAAGGAAACCAGGACACCATTGCAGTCCAGCTTTGCGAGGACATCAAACACTAAACATTGCAGATCATGAAGAAATAAGGCATTACAAGCTATGATTGTTCATGACTTGTGTGAATTAGATCAATTGTCCAGAGATATTTACATTGACCCCTCCATCCTGAAATACAAGGGATTTTGTGTTGTCCACAGTTTGATTAAATTTAAATAAACAAGCAATAATATTTTTGACACCAAAATAGCATCATTAGATAATTTATAAAATGTATTTTTTGTATAGATGTTAATACTCCTCTATATATTTTGTCAAATGTAGGAAACTCAAAATCCCTTATATTCATGACAGAGACAGTATGTGGGAACTTAAATTGACGTTGTTAGTTCTAAATACCTGTTGATGGCTGAATGCAGACTGTGAACCTTATATGCCAACTCTAAGCATGGTGCTGTATGGGCTGCAGTCTCCCCGTCCATAAGAATGTTATTTATCAGCGGAGCTCCACATGGCAGCAAGCCAGCAACCAGAAATGCTAGTTCCAACAAGCACAATACCACAGAACTGGACGGCAGGGGCCACGTATGATTCTGGGGTGCAAGTACAGCTGCAGTAACTATAATTGAGTACACAATAGCATTCTAAAGCTAGTTATGATGATCGATTGTTCCTATGCTCTTGCAACTTTTTTCTTTTCTTTTTAAAATTTGAAGGTTGTGGTGCCTACAAAATAATCTCTCATGAAAGAACACACATAAGCTCTACGTACAATTGATAAGCTCTCTTACCACTTCATTTCTCAAAAAAGGGGTTAGTCTTATTTGCCAGGAGTGGACCAAAATCGAAACGTATAAGAAAATGTCAGTGTGATGCAGAGAAAGCACAAATTCATCGAAACTGAACATAATTAGCACCACAATTACATCAACATCACCAAGATAAACACTGTACAGACTTCAACTGCCCAACTAAATTTACAAAGACTGACTGACCCATTCAGTTGTCCACTGGCGAATACAAGTTTTGGACGAGGAGGAATTCCTGACAATCATGTCAGCCCTGAAGTTTTATCAAAGAAACAAATCAATTGTCAGTAAAATTTTCACATAATTGTAGTCAAAATTAATGAGCTTCGCAAACAAGGGTTCCTATTTCATTTCACGTTTCCTATTTCATTTCATGTTCGAGAAAAATAGTGGAAAAAGCCTAATTAACCAAAGTTTCAATATTGTGGACAGACAAAACCAGAGTTCAACTTAAATGAATATAAAAGGACAAGCAGACATTAAGAATGGAATCACCATCTGTTTAGGAACTCTGGTTAGAAGTGAAAGATATCAATTTGGCCTTGTATTGGTAGCTAGTCCAGTTAACATTTTAAACGACGTTCGTCTGATCAATTTGGCCTTGTATTGGTAGCTAGTCCAGTAAACATTTTAAACGACGTTCGTCTGATGCCAAACAGCTGAGTAGCTGACAGCAGTGAAATGGATAGACATTTCAACAGTAAGCAAAAAAGCTCCATAATGTTTAACACTACATCACTAACTACTTACCAATGTTTCCAGTATGATCTGAACTGGGGACTACAAATGTGCACTATCAAAGCCCCATCAGGCCTGCCATTACACATGCAAAGTTCAATAAAACAGTAAAGAATGATAAGATATTGGAAATATTGAAACATTATATAGTATATACCATTTGTTGTCTGTGCAACCACTCCTACTGGTGTTGAATGGTCAGGATGTTGGCTGCCTGCAAAGGAAATTTGTTGACTACTTGAAGCAACAGTGCTGTTTCCCATATCAGGATAGCCTGTCTGTAGAATATCATCCAGATGTTTCAGAAGAGCATTTGACTGACTTTCGATGTATGACATCACATCCTCAGATTTGGCAGCTCTTGAAGCAATCAAGCTAGCCAACCGGCACATGTTGCTGAATCGGGCTTCTGAGGTTGATCGCATAACACTGCCAGATCCATAGGCAGGTTCCTCCCCAGTTTGAACAGAACGAGCATCTTTCCTCCATCTCTTCAAAATATATTGTTCTGGAAGTTCTTTGATATTCTTGAGATCCAGCACCTTCAGTACATGACAGCATTGAATCCCAACAGCTTCAAACTTCTTGCAGCTGCAAGTGGCCGAGCCATCTAGTGCATCAAATTTGACGAAGCTCTCTGATGGCTTCTCATCAAGAACAATCTTGTACTCCGAGATTGTGCCAATCACACCACAGGGGAAGGACATGCAATTCATGTAAGCCTCAAACTCTCCCTGGAACATCTTGAAAGCTTCAGGTGTATAAGCATTTGATGATTGTTTTAGCATTCGCAACGACGGGATAGGCAGAGTAACCTGGCTGCCATCAACATCAGCATGCAATTTCTTTGATCGATGCTCTTCCAGAATAGACTCGTAACGCCTGAAGAACTGCAGGATATCTTCTTGCTCGCTGAGCTCTCGTTTCAATTCATTAATCATGTTATCCTTACGAAGAGTTGAGAGTATATCAGCAGAAAACATGGTTCTCTGATAAGGTAAAGCCCATTTTTCTTTCACCAGGAAAAGTCTGCTGAGCCACTCACTCTCACTAATGTCATGTTTCTCAATCAGCTTTTCCCATGCTGACAAGAACTCAATCTCATCCTCACAGTCAAAGAGACAATGGCTCAAAGCATTGCTGAAACTCTTTGAGCTTTCAAACACCTGCTTCAAGTACCTCTTTGAATTATGGTAGATATGCCACACCCCTGTGCAGTGGTTGCTTCCAGGCCACACCTCTGCTGCTGCAATGGCACACTCAGGACGCTCATCAATCAAAATAGTTTGTGGGTGCCTAGCATGCATAGCATCAGCAAACACCTCAAATACCCATTTCAGCGACTGAACACTCTCATCATAAAGCATTGCTGCACCAAACACAAGTAACTGCTTATGGTTGTCAACACCAACAAACAGTGCAAATGGCCGCCCATAAATGTTCAATCCATATGTTGTATCAAAGCAAACAACATCCCCAAAACTCCTGTAGTCAATTATTGATTTTGCATCAGCCCAGAAGAAATTTACAGCAGATTTCCCATCAGGCCCAACTCCTACTGCATAATACACTGAAGGATTCTCTACCTGCAACTCCTCCAAGTATTGCAATGCTGCGCCAGCATCCCCAAGCTGCACACCCTTCCCTTGCTTCCTTCGATGCATTTCCCCTGCCCCAAGCTCATGTGCACGAGCTCTCATTTTATGAGACCGCAGCTTATGCACACTCTCTGGATTGGCAAGGGGATGGTTATGCTCTGGAAAAAACTTTGCTACACGGTATGTCCGGCAGGGGGTGATCTTGATCACCATTCTAGCCTGGCATCCGGTCCGTGTTGGTGGCGGACCTGGCCTAGGTGTGCCAGCTGACCCTGCACCACCATTTGCACTGACTGTGGCTCCACCCTCTTGCTTGGTGCGGTCACTGACACCCTCACGGGAACAAACAAAAATCCGCGACACTAGCATCCCTCGCTTCCGCTTCTTGTAGGAGCGGCGGACACTGAAGCCTACGTGCTCAGCGTACCTGTTGTAGAAGACATAGGCATCCTCCTCTGTCTCAAAATGCATATCAGGCCGCGGCCCATCCCTTGGGTCAGGCAAGCTGGCCGCCACGGCAATGCTGTGGTGTGATGAGCTCGGCGGCAACAGGGCCAATGACACAGCAGGCGCGGAAGAGGCTAGCGGGTGGTTGTGATCGGCGACGAAGTCCGTAACCCGGAAGGCGTTTGCGGAAGGAATGAGCTTGATGGTGAGCGACGCTAGGCAGCCTGTGCGCGAGTCCGGGCACCGAGGCGACGGCGCCAGCGAGGACGAGGACGCGACGCCGGAGCCTGCGGTCTCTTCTTGGGGCTTCTTGGGCTCCTGGCGGAAGCCCTGCTTGGAGCAAACGAAGAGGCGGCGGGTGACGGTGTGCCGTGAGTTCTTGGATTTGTTGGACTTGCGGACGACGAAGCCGAGACGGGCCGCGTAGGCCTTGTAGAACTCGTACGCGTCGTCCTCGGTCTCGAAGTACATCCCCACGCGCGGGGAGGTGGGGGCATCGGCGTCGGTGCCATCGCCGATGGCGGAGGTCGATGCTGTATGGGCAAGGTTGGTGGCGGCGGCACCGGCGGCACCAGAGGAGGAGTGGGAGGAGGAGCCGGAGGAGGTGGGGGACGACGGCGAGGACTCGTCAGAGAGGCGGGAAGGATCCACGGCGGCGGCCATTAGGGTTTGCGCCAGGGTTTGGAGGAAGGAAGAGGGAGAAGAGAACCTAGGGGGTGGAGGGATCGCCTGCGGAGGCGGCGAGTGTGGGTCAGCGTGTGTGGTTGAGCCTCCCACGGCACACGTGCCCCCGGGCCTCATGGCTGAGTCGCTCCAGCTCCCCAGTCCCCATTTCCAACAGGCCTCCCTTCTCTTTATAGCAGAGAAAGGAGGCAAGATAACAAACAATATTTTTTATATAAACTTATTTATATTTGAGTCGATAATTTATTAGTTTATGCTAGAAGTTCTAGTAAATAATGTAATTATTTTTATAAACCAATAAAACTAGTTGGGATAACATTCTTAAAGAAAAAGTCGGTCGGACTCATTATCCTAAATATTAAATGGTAAATAGTAGGTCAATTACCATTTAGCCATTGTTCGACCTAAATGACCACTTAAACGGACAAAACGATCATTTGAACGGGCTAAATGGGTGATTAAATGGAAATGGTGTAACATTGTGGAGCATTTACAAGTTTTCACTATCGCTCTGCATTCATATGTTCTAAAGGAGGGCAATTTAAACCGAGGTCTGATGTGACAATACCTATAATAAGATTGACCGTAAGGCCAAGATGATTGTGAAGGATGCCCATTTTCAAAATTGTTGGGAAGTAATTGCTTGAGTTGGAGCGCAACCATCCTTTGGATCCTAGCTTGCTTAAATTTAAGAGGTATTTGAAGAACTCTCTTTTCAAGAAATCCACCTCGAAAATGTGAGTCTAAGGGGCAACAGAGCACCTCGGTTCTTGCACACTCAAGCACAATTGATGATACTAGTGTAACATCGTTCATGATGGAGCAAACCTCTTTTAGCGAGACGGTCTACAGTCTAGCACCTATTATGTGCCACTAACCACATGAAGAACTTGCATTCTACGTACGAGGTCAACTTGTAGGACCTATCCCCCTAGCTTGACAACAACTTCTTTGATGCATGGTGGGCAAGCACAAATTCTAGTGTTGATGACCAGACTAAAAATGTCTCAATTCCATCTTCATTCCTGAGCTTGGTACATTTGGAATCATAGAAATCGTTGCGTGTTTGATGGGATTCAAGCAAGTCAAAGTAGTGTTCTGGTTTCGATAAACAATGAGTTCCTCCTGTGGAGTCTAGTCGAAGCGGAGAATAAACAATCTCCTTTTGCTCTATAGTCAATCAACGCATGAGTTCCTCTCTAGTGGTCTTGGGTCAAGTTTCAAAAGTGTGTGAGAGATACACCAACGGATGTATATGAGAGAGAGAGTGTGTGGAGTTTCTAAACCCACTACTCTACTCTTCTTAATATAATGATATGTAGCTCTCACGTGTGTTAAAGAAAAAAAATCATGCACAACCAGTTCTACTAGGGCCCTGTTTAGTTGTCAAAAATTTTCGGCTTGGCCCAAAAATGTTACCAGGGTATAGCTGGACCCTGAAAGTTGGTAGGCCAAAATTTTTTTGGTGGTGTTCATATGGCAAATAACTTTGACCCAACCTCGAGAAAAATTACAGATGTGTACAATAACGTGCCAAAATTTTTCAGGGGAGTTTAGTTCACGAAATCCAAAATGGGCCTAGGATACGTGGCCTACTTGCTGGTATCAATGCCAAGCCACCACATTCAATATCATGATGTAGCAATAGTTGTTAAAAGGGTTTTCCCTAAGAGCAGTAATAGAACAAATACTTGGCTTATAGCCAAGTCATAAGAGCTAAGCTATACAATAGTTGATATATTCTTGTCTCTAAAATTTTTTTTATTAGATGGTTTCCTTCTCTTTCATCCTCCTCTCACATATATTTTTTTTGAGACCCACTATTACCTATGCATTTGTGCCTAGATTGGTGCTTAACTTGGAGCCAAACTTTTATCTCTCTCCTCTCTTCTTTCCTCCACATCAACAAAAATGTTGACTAGTTAGATATAAGCACATTATTGTACTTAGCTCTAATGCACAACACCACTTTTGCCTTTTGCACATCTTAAATGAGCTTCTTGAAAAGTTGGAAGAAATGGAGAACAAAGATGAAATTATTTCCACGTTCACCTCACTGGCATCTGAGTATGTTACTATTCTTGACTTTGACAGAGAGTGTCAAGATACCATCCTACATTTTCATCTAGAGGGAAAAGAATGGTTGTCCAAAACTATATGAGGTTAGGATGCAGTGGGCTCCTATTTATGTTAAGGACTAGTTTTGGGCAAGAATTTCTGTCATTGACAGAAGTGACAGTGTATCTAACTATTTGATGGTTGGTTGACGCCAGGAACCTCTTTGAAAATGTCTGTAGCAGTATGAGCTCTTGATACATTGAAAAAGAAAACTAAAAGGGCATATAACAAGAGGAGGAATGCCACTGCAACTGCAAACACCCTAAACACAACTGTTGGTGGAAGCGTAACTAATGGCACAATGTGTGTGATGTTATTACATTTGTCGTTTGGCTAGAAATTGTTGTTTTGGAAATAAAGTGTTTCTCTTATTTTTTTATTAGGTCCAGCAGAATAATGAGGGATGCCAGTTAACTTCAACTGGTGCTCCGAAAACTTTCCCTTATGGAGTAATCCCAGATATAATCTTTTCCGCTTTTGTCTTCTCTTTGCTCTTTCAGGAGTTGGTGTAATTCAGTTATATATACTAACCAACATTCATTTTTGCAGGTGGAGACCATTTCATTTGATTTGTCATAATACAACAGTGCCCCGAGCTTCCACCACCTGAACTGAAAGGTGAAAAGGAAAGGGAACAAATGTGGCGAAGTGTTCTGTCTACTAACTGTGGAGGTGTACATAATCATTTCCTTCTTTTCTTCAATGGATATTTGCTGGTCCCGATAGATTTACCTGAACCGTAAGTAAGATGCCCCTGAATCGATGTCAATTTCTCAAATAATCACAAGTCGTTTTTCTTCTTTTTGATGATGTCTCCCTCTGTATTAGAATGGATGGAGTTTAGAATGATGGAGTAGTAGGTAGCGTGTGTGATGCTATGCTCTTCTCTAAACTCTGACGAAGTCATTTGTTATCTAAGGTTTGTTGTTCAGTAACGTCATACCCTTGTAAGCTGGGATCCAGCAAGTTGATCCCAGGAATTCTCGGAGCCTGGCCAAGAACAATATATCTAGGGAATTGACATGCAGTACAATGCAACCCATTGATTTGCTCTGTCCTTATGCAGGAACACAACAGCTGGCTCCGCTGCATCCCAAGGCTGAGTTCAGTCACTTCACTTGTGGCGCCCCTTCGTCTGCGGTCGTTGCGCACTTGCGCTCATGGCACGGCTGATCCGCCGGAAAAAACTGGGGTGTGCACCGCTGCACACATGCTTTGGTGTGCACCCACGGTAGATCGCCGCCCGTGTCATAGGAATCATTGTGGGCGCACACTCTGCTCCCAATGGGCGAGATTTCGCCGTTGGCGCATGCGTGCATGCGGAAAAGGATCTTGAGCTGCTCTATAAACGGATCCGACAATGATGCCAGGTGGCGTGAATCAATGGTGGTGGTTTACTCCATTTTTTTCATTGGGCTTAACGACAATGATGAAGATCCGGTGCGTGAATCAATTGGTGGTGCACACCCACGCGACCGTGTGCACGGTGCACACTCCAGTTTTTTCCGATCCGCCTGGTCTGCCGCCGAGCCTGCTCCGGTATGCGGATCTTGGGCTTAAAACTATCATCCATAACATGTCATCTCATAAATTTTACTCAATTCATTTCAAATTACAAGTCATTTTCTTGTTTTGCTATGCATCTTTAGAAACCAAAACAATTTATAATTTAGAATGGATGGAGTTTAGAATGATGGAGTAGTAGGTAGCGTGTGTGATGGCGCACCCTGTCCATGCCATGATGCTATTGCATTGCCATTACTGTCTCCTCTCCTCTCGTCTGGTGTGTTTGAAAAAAATAAAAAGAAGCCGCTTGCAGCACTAGTAGTTAAATAATATTGTTTCTTCTTTCTCGAGAATACTAAACTTGCAATCACTTTGGCCTCACGCTTTCACTTGCGGAGGAAGCAAATTCATTGACTGTAAGTAGTGTGCACGGGTGCAGATGCAGTGATCCATGAGAGGGAAACGTACGTACTGAAAGATGACTCCGGCAATAGAGCCAGGTGTATGGAATGATGCAAAAATGTTTTCCTACTGCAGCCAGCCTGCAGGCCTCACGTGTTACTCCTTGAGATAACACACAGAAAATCTCTGGCCTAGGTTCGCCACGCCAACAAGGTTTTTTTTTTTACATACACTCTCTCAACTCTGATCAAGTCATCATCTACAAGGTTTTTACTCTCTCTCGCTCGCTGCCAGTTATCACCTGCTGGGACACTGTGGCACTGTAGTTTCCCTGAAGAACTCCTGAGCTTGTCCAGAAGCGACGACAGCCTGCAACGAATATCTTCTCGCCGCCGCTACGATGGCCCACACGTCAGCCGCACTAGCTTTACGACGAGTGATAATAAGTGCAACCTTGAGCTGCGCGCAACCGTTGACACTCCTAGTCCGTGGCAAACATCAAGAAGGTCGGTCCTGGTCGTGGTCCTGGCCCAGATGCGGTCAGCAATAGAAAAGATCAAGGCGACTCCTACTACAGCTGGTTGCACCTGGTTCAGAACATCAGATTGGTTTGTCAGAACATCAGATTGGTTTGTCACTTGGTTTTAACTCCCTATAACTAGAAGAAGAGCAACAACATAACATAATAAACTATGTAAACCATGAGTTGATGGATTACCGTGTGATTTCCATGGATCGAAACGTCCTAGAGAGAGTCCGGGTCTTGCCAATTTGATCCCATCATAAGACTTGGTTTATATTAGAAAAATCATAGCCAAATCTCTTAAGCTTTGGATACCAAGTTAATGAAATTTATTGAATTGTCACCTCGATTCAAGCCTTTCACAACACTCGGATTTTGGATGCCAAAGATCCATCTTTTCACTTATCATTTCAATAGAAACTTCTAGGTTGAGTCTCTCTATTTTTTTAGAAAAAAAGAAAAGTGATGGTTTTAGATGTACATTTTCCATTCTTTTTAGAAACGTCATGGTAGGATAATATTTACCAGAAACTGGCGTCTTACGGTCTTTTGATCCCATCAAAAGACTTGGTTTTTTTAGAAAAATCATAGAATAGTATCTAAAATCATTTCAATAAAATTCTAGTTTGAGTGTCTACATTTTGTCAGCTATTCCGCCTGATCGCATAATACTATTAAATCAACAAAAATTATGTCATATTTGTGACGCATAGTGGAAACTTGATTGAATCTTAACTTCCTAGTCTCAAAACTTTAAACACAAGGTCTGTTTAACGCAATGGTCTGTTTAATTGTGTTAATGCAATGGTCTGTTTATAATACTGTACCCGAAGCTTAGGTGTGAAGGTCGTTCAAACTCAAAAGGCACCAAAAACCCAGCTCCCCACAGCTCGGTGACTCACTTTCAGGTTTCAGCCTTCATCACTCCACTCCACTCCCCTTCCCCCGAAATGGGGAGGCTGCTCCCTCGCCACCCTTCCCCCCCCTCCTCCTCCTCCTCCTCGCCGCCGCGGCGATCTGCATCTCCAGCAGCATCCTCGCTGCCGTCGACGGCGCGCCGGTGTACCGCGCGGACTACCTGGTGGACGGGAGCCAGCTGGTGGACATGCAGTACCACATGGGCCCCGTCGTGTCCGCGTCGCCGACCAACCTCTACCTCATCTGGTACGGGCGGTGGGAGCCCACGGCGCAGGCCGTGCTCCGCGACTTCCTCGCCTCGCTCTCGTCCCCGGCGCCGTTCCCGGCCGTCTCCGACTGGTGGGCGCGCACGCCGCGGATGTACGCGGACCAGACGGGCGCCAACGTGACGGGCGCCTTCGCCGTCGCCGGGGAGCACTCCGACGCCGGCTACTCCCACGGCGCGTCGCTCCGGCGCATCGACGTGCAGTCCGTGATCCGGTCGGCGGTGTACGCGTACCCGGACCCGCTGCCGCTGGACCCCTACAGCGGCGCGTACCTGGTGCTGACGTCCCCGGACGTGGAGGTGGACGACTTCTGCCGCGCCGTCTGCGGCTTCCACTACTTCACCTTCGCGTCCGTGGTCGGGGTCACGGTGCCCTACGCCTGGGTCGGCAACAGCGCCACGCAGTGCCCGGGCAAGTGCGCCTTCCCGTTCGCCGCCGCCGGCGCCGAGTACGGCGGAGCCCAGGCGGTGCTGCGCCCGCCCAACGGCGACCCCGGGGTGGACGGGATGGTGATCGTGCTGGGCCACGAGCTGGCGGAGATGTCCACCAACCCGCTGGTGAACGCGTGGTACGCCGGGGACACGCCCACGGCGCCGACCGAGATCGCCGACCTGTGCCTCGGCGTGTACGGCGACGGCGGCGGCGCGGGCGGACTGGTCGGGAACGTGTCCCGCGCGCCCGATGGCAGCGCCTACAACGTCAACGGCGTCAACGGCCGGCGGTTCCTCGTGCAGTGGCTCTGGAACCCCGTCCGCGGCGCCTGCTACGGCCCCAACTCCTCCAGCAACTGACGCCAACCGAATCTATTCCTCGCTAGCTAGGGGCACTACGGCGGGCGGATCACTTCTTCTTCCTCATGCCATTCTGCTCGATGGCATTGCAGAAATCCATGGCGGTCCCAATGGATGGAGACAGCGTTCGTTGATGGTCACAGGAGGCGAGACGAGGATCAGATGAACCGAACCCAGTAATTTTGAAGCTGCACTGCTGATCGATCTGCAGTCAGTTCGGTAGGAAACAGTGAGGAAATACCAATTTGATGTTCGATTTCCTTTTGATTTTGCAGCATAATGTTAGTATGGTTGATTTGCCTTGCTTTCTTGGGTTTTGAATTTTGTTTCAAGTCCCAAGCCTGCATCTCTTGCTTGCTGAAACAAAGTGGTCGACTGATTGATTGCTTTCACCTTTTGACTCTGCATGCTTTAGCCTGGTGATCATGGTGACTCTGCAGCTTGGTCTCCTTGCCTCACCTCATGATCTATCTTGACACCCTTTTTACTCTTTCATGTACAGTATGTTACAGTGGGCATCGAATTAGGAAGTGGAGTTTTAGTTTTACTGGTTGCGTACTCCTACATTGAATTAGGGAAAGGAGATACTTATACTGTTGCAATTACACTGCACAGCTTCTTCAGCAGGCAATCGCAGTAGTAGGCTGTGGCAGTGGCTAAACGTTCAGAGGCTCATTTATTTCATTGTTGCATTTCCAGCACATTGAGGGGGTGTTTGGATTGCGGGTGACTAAAATTAGTCGCCTTGAATAAATTAGTCAGTAAAAGCTGGTACACGGACTTTTATATTTTATAGTCACACTTTTTAGTCACCCCTGTTTGGGGTTTTGGTGCACAATCAAAACAGGGTCTGAGCCATTACACACTCCCAAACTCCTCAGCTCAAACCTAAATTTGCAGCCATTCAATTCAAGCACAAATATTCCAATCAAAACTTCGAAAGCTATATCTGAACCTTATCTGGGGTGGCAAAATATTTGCAATCACCTTAATCAGTCCCAACTACCAACAATCCAACATCTATAGGTAGCAAGTTACTACTCTACTGTTAAGGATTTAGCGGAAGATAAAAAACCTATGTACTCCAGAAATACAGGCAGTACAGAACACAGCTCAGACATTACATCCATATATGCAGAGGCCAGAGGGAGAGGAACCGAGGAAGCCAGTCGGTAACGCCCAACTTCATTCATGTACCTAGTTTTCTGTCTTTCCAGAATCACAACAACCTTAACAGGGAGGGCATGAGCAAGTTCATCCCTCGGTAGCAATAATGTTGCTAATACTTGTGTTCATCACCAATCAAAAGAAATGCTTCTGGTGCTGCTGGCAAGTTAATCACTAAAGACTGAATGCTCCCAATCTCTTTCGCAAAAAATTAAATAAAATAAAAATGCTCCGGATCAAACAATTTCTGCCAAGAGGCAACAGGAAACCATATACTAACGACTGAATGCTCCCATTCTGATGGTAACTGTAAAAAACTAATCCCTACCCCCCCCCCAATCTTCTTCCAAACTGAGTAACTCTAGTCTACAGGAAGAATAATAAATGTTTCAGCATCCAGCCAAAAGAAGTTTTCTCAGCAGCTACAGTTTTTCATGGCAATTTGCTACAACAGTACTAATCATGGATTCAGTGTAAAATGAAATCTATGGATGCAACAGAACCAGTCTAGAATTAACACAACTCGATGTTTCAAATGCACACCTACCGTCCTCAGCCAAAACAGTCAGTACCCAAGACTCAAACGCCACAGTAAATTTTATCTCCAGTTACTATTATACTACTTCAGTTTTGTTTTGTCACAAATCACTAGCAAGTGATGCTAATATTAGCGAGTTCATCACTAAGAAGTCACTATTCCCTATCATTGCATCTACAATTCACACAAAAGACAAGCATATTGATAAGATGCCATAATATCCAACTAGTTCTCATCCTTCCTTCCAAACTGAACAACTCAAAGGATTCAGAAAGAGTGACAAAGATTTCAACATCCAGCCAAAAGAACTTTCACTAGCATTTCTTAGGCATGCCACTGCACGCGCCGAAACAGCATGGAGTATTTCAAAGAGTATTTAAGGTTCAATGCACAGATAGAAACTTAAAACTGGGACAACTAACAGCCGTGATAGAAATGTTTAGACAAGGTGATTCAACTGAAACATGACGCTTTCGGATGGCACTCCAGAATGTCACTTTCCAAAGCTCACATGCTTAACTTGGAGATGAACTTCTTCTTTGACCTCAGCTGAAAAGTAATATTAAGAAAAGTTATATTAGGGGGGAAATCAAAGAATGAACAAAAAATCACTACACTGTCACTGTATGGTTTAACAAATTGTTTTAAAAACAGGACATGGTCAAAAGAATAGACTTATATAGACTAATTAAGAAACCAGAACAAGCATTGCATGAAAATAAATGAGCTTGTATAGTAAAATCCATTAACATCTAAACTGGTACAATGCTATTGATATAACTTTAACACGGTGATGCCATTTTATATCCAAACTTGAACATGGCGATGCAACAAAACCAAGAGCATTTTTTTCTCGAGTACGCAAAAGATTTGTGCATAATTGTATTAAGATAGAATAGTAAATCTAAGAACATTAATAATGTTGGCCTACTTATAGAACACAAAGATGGATGGCAGGAGGAAACAAGGCTTAATTACCTCGTTGCTGCGGCCACACTTCTTCTTGCGGCAGTTTTTGGACCTGGGGGGAAGGCGTGCATAGCAGCTGCGAAGACATTACAGGCACAGTTTTAAGCTAAACAAAGAAGCTTTAGAGGCACAAATCCTCAAGTGCTAATGAAAACATAGACACTAAACAACACAAAACTTAGTAAATGAAGAAACATGTATACATGGTAATAAAACAGTGAATAGATAAATTTGATGTGTTTAACTAGAGGAAACTGTGCATGTCTTATGATTCATCATTGGATTTGACAATAACTATACAAACAACGTGGCTCGGTAATGAGATCAACTATCTAACAGAAACAAACAAGACAGAATCAAAGGCCATGTGTTAAGCTCCATCTTGCACTCATATACATGAAAACATTTACTTCAATTTGCATGCAGTGAACAGAGGACCGGAGTACCGGACCATATACATGAAAACCTGTTCAGACATTCAGTTACCTCCATCATAAACAAGACATGAAGACAATGCACCACACGGACTGTGCCAAATTATATCATTTGCATAAGAGATCAGTAGAGTTAGCAGAATTAAGGCCACGGTACGTACATGCGGCAGATCATCTTGGTCTCATTGTGCTTGCGGGCAAGGTTGATGAGGTCCCACGGGACTCTCCCGAGCGGGTAGCCACCCCTGCCGCCGCCGCGGAGGCGGAGCACCAGGTGCAGCGTGGACTCCTTCTGGATGCTGTAGTCGGCCAGGGTGCGGTCGTCATCCAGCTGCTTCCCGGCGAAGATGAGCCGCTGCTGGTCCGGCGGGATGCCTGCAAATAAATTGGTTAAACAATACAGTAGTTTCCATGGCCGGTTAGTTCGCTACATAGATTAAAATCCGAGTTGGGAAACAGGGATCTGATCATCAGTTCAAAATAATCTGTGGAGTTGCCAAGAATTCGATCATGCCAGTATGCCACCCCCGACTATTAACCAAACCAAGAAGCGCAAAGATTAGTGAAATAATAACGCAAAAACGCAACCAAGCCCTGTGCTTGACCGGATCAAAAAGAAAGTTTTGCCTTTTGAGTTCAATCTAACCAGATCGAAACATCAAAGTGCTCTGTTGTAACCCAAATCATCAGGATCGAACACACACGGCGATATGGATAATGCAATCAACCACGATTAAACCCAGAACCTGTAGAGTTCCAACGCGTGCAAGGGCAAGTAATAAACACATGAAAACAAAACCCCAAACTTTCAACTTGCAAGCATTAAACAAAGGAGGTTGCACGGAACTGGCTGCAAGAACACAGAGAGAGGGAGGAGGGGCGGTGCGATCAACCCAACCACATGCTGACATGCACATAGATGATCAAGTAAACTGGCTGCAAGAACACATCATCGAGACCACAGAAAAAAGGAGCAAGCTGTCGACTTTGGAGCAGCGGATATATAGGAGACGCTGAAAGGAGCAAGCGTAATTTCGACTTTGGAACAGCGGATAGGCAGAGAGGAGCAGAACGGCGGCGGCGGCGGCTGCTAGTTACAGTACCTTCCTTGTCCTGGATCTTGGCCTTGACGTTGGCGATGGTGTCGCTGCTCTCGACCTCCAGCGTGATGGTCTTCCCCGTCAGCGTCTTCACGAAGATCTGCATCTTCGCCGGCAGGTGGGTTGCTCCCGCTCTCTCCCTCCCCTACGGCGGCGGCGGTTTTGCTTTGTGTTGTGGCCTGTGGGGGTGGGTGGCGGCGGTAGTGAACTGGTGGTGATGGCCAGGGACGGACACGTCGTCTCCTCTCCCTTTTGTAGAGGGATGGGAAGAGGGTAACGCAGCCTCTACGGAACAGTACAGTAGGCTCCCTCCCCCCTCACGGTCACGGCCGGGGACGGGGAGTGGGTGGGTGACAGCGCAGCGCGGCGGTAACGCGCGCGCGACGAAAACCCCCGGAACGGAACGGCATGGTCGCCGGCCGTACTCCTACGTAGGCAACGCAACGCAACGGCATAGACGAAGGCTGTCCAGGCTTTTGTTGGGCCGGCCTGGTGCAGGGGCACGGCCCAGGAACAACGTGCTGGCCTTCTTTAAAAAAAAAGAGTAGAGCACTGTAGTAGTTTGTA